>APFE031716830.1:0-77095 GCA_000404065.3 Pinus taeda
TTGATGAATCCAGGGTCTTGTAGCCAAACATGATTAAATTTGAAGGGAGCTTTAGGTTTTGGATGGGGGCCAAGGATTTCTAGATATATGGGAGAGTGATCTGAGATACCCCCAGAACCCACCCATTGTCTGTACTGATGCATCTGTTGCAAGAGGGGAACCTTTATCAAAAAATGATCTAACCTCCTGGCAAGAGCTGCTTCTCCCACCCTTCTGTTTCTCCAAGTGGGGAGTGGCTTATTCATGGGAACATTCGCAAAGTTATGCTGTTCCAAAAGATTCGTCATGAATCCTAATAATGTGTCCACTTGAGCTTGGGATCCCCATGATTCCCCAAAAGCGATGGAGAAATTGAGATCACCCCCGAGAATTATGTGGTCTGGAGATACGATCGAGAGATTGAGCAAATGCTGCGAAAAGTTCTCTCTTTGTTGACATGGACCATATATATTTGATAACCCTAAGATTCAGGCCAAGCTCCGCCGAGAAGATATCCAAACCTATAAACCCAGATCCTCCCTAGGATGCTAACACTTCGATGGTGCGAGGATTGTGTCCTATGGCTAAACCCCACGATCGTGCCATAGCATCAAGGGCATAAAATTGCCATCCAGGTTTAAGGGAGGCTAATGTTCTGGAAATAATTTCAGCCTCACCCAGTGATTCTTGCAGCATGATGATATCAATTGGGCCGACCTCAAATAACTGGCGCAGGGCTAGTTTTTTGGAGGCACTAGCCATGCCTCTGCAATTAAAAGAGAGTCACTTCACGGGGGAACCCTGCCTGGGGTGTTCAGTGCTCTAAGTACCCCTTCCAAAGTGGATTGTCTACCAGAGGCAACCTTTGCCCCAACCCTTTGAATGGCTTTTGAAAGATGAGATTTCCTCCCCCTGGATGAATAGTTGACAGAACCAGGAAGGGAGAGACCCAATCCTGAAAGGAGAGACGGATGACCATCAAGGAGTGAACGAGAGCGAAGATTGTAATTATGGGGTGGATTCATCCCGTCTGTGGATGGGGAGGATGAGATGGACGGCAAGGGAGGTATGGATAGAGCAGTGGTGGCGATGGTGGGAGGTGTAAGTGTAAGAGCACAGTGAATTATAGAAGTATTGATGGTAGATGATGTATCAAGAGAAGAGCAACAAGAGAATGAGAAAGGGTGAGAGGACAGAGGAATATCTGATTTTTTTGCGGCCTCGGCAGTTGCACGAGCTCTCGTTAAGGGAGGCGATGGCGTTCTGCAATCTCCTGCTACTGTCCTCGGAGTGCTGTTGCAAACAAATGCCCGGGGTGCCAATACAGGAGTGTGGTCCTGAGTAGTAGAATCTGGCCCTATTGATGTAGACGGTGCACTCGGAGGATCCTCTGCTTTTTTAATTAGAGGGAAATCCTTGAAAATGTGCCCCACTTTGTGACATCTTTTGCAGCGAAATGGGACTTCTTTGTAGTCCAGGATTTGCACCTAAGTGTATTTCCCCCATTGAAGGGTGATTTTTTCTTCCAAACCTTCACGCATGTCCAAGTGGACCAGAACGCGAGCTAGGGTTCGATTCTTGGTTTGAACAAAAGTCTTATCATGGTCCAGGTATGTGCCGAGAGCATTTCCGATTCTGATGAAGACCTCCTCACACCAGTATTGCAGAGGCAAGAGAAGCAATAGAGGTCCTGCACCAATCTGTTCCCGCTTCGGGTTGAAAAGGGGGCTCCATCTCTTGAGGAGGATTGAAGCCATCTCAATATGCCAGTACCTAGCAAGGACTAGGTCTGTGTAATTTTCTTTGGTGAAATGAAGAGCAAACTTGCCCCTAGGAAGTACCTACACCTATGGCAGATCTTTGAGCATGCTCCCCCAGATTTCTCGCACCCACAGGGTTAATCTGTCCATTGAGTATGCCCTACCTTGGACATGTCCAACCAACATGGTGCTTGCCATATAAACAACTTCCCCAATAGCAGTACCTTCGCCAAATCGGACGGTGATGTCCTTTGTAGTTGCCTTCACGCACTTAGTTTTCCACTTCCCTGTTTGCGGTGCTGATGGGTGGTTTTATAACGGGTTTGGTGAGACAACCCCTTCTTGAGACAGTTGGGCCGTTGATTTGACCTTTACCGCAGGCGTTTCAAAACAACCTGACAGAGAATTTGCCGAAATGGGAGGGTTTTGGCCGCAAGATGCTGGGGTTTCCTCAGGCTGTGCCGGAAACAGTGTTGAGCTCGACGAATGGAGGTGGTTTACCTAGGGGTTCGGCTCGAAAGAGGGCGATGGCGGCGAAATTGCAGTGAGGATGTTTAGGGTTCCCGGAGATAAAGGTGGGCAATCAAGTGTAGGAGAGTCAATTGATAAGGACCCCAAGACGAGCGATGATGCATTGTGTCTAGGGAAAGAGACCATCGGAGCAGTACATGACGGAGCTGAAACGGACGGAAGAGGTGAACCTGTGACCGGAAGATTAGGTTTAGGGTTACCAAAAATCACTTGGTCGGGAAAAGGGTCCTCGGAGTAATCAAGCTCCTCAATATCCATGACATCACCCATGCTGGAAACAGGTAACCATCGGCAGATGGAGACAGCTGCGGAGGAAACGGAGGAATGGAATAGTTGGTTGTTCGGGCGCTTGCGGTTGAAAACGTTGGCGCTGCAGTAAAAAACTAGTGTTTTTTACTCTAACCCTCTGCCAATCCTCCTAAACCGATCCCCTTTCTTTTTGTATGCCATTCTTTTAGAATTTTCTTCATCATCACTATCATGCTTATGAGGACATTTTGCAGCATAATGACCTATTTTTCCACATTTGAAACAGAGGAGAGGGTACTTACCTTTTAGCTTAGATCCTTTCTTCAGCTTTTGTACAAATTGCTCCAATTCAGATTCCACATTGGAGTCATCACTACTGTCATTCCTTTCTTTCCCCTTCTTTGATTTTGAAGCCTTGAATGTTGCATCTTTGGAGCTTGGGCCACCTTTTGTCATCTCATAGGCAGTGAGGATTCCATGGAGTTCATCCATCTTGAGAGTATCTAGATCATTCATTTCTTCTATGGCATTTATTTTGGAGTCAAATCTGTCTGGAAGAGATCTTAAGACCTTTTGAACAATGGTACTTCAATGTTTTCGTCCAATCCTTTAAGAGAGTTGACCATTTCTGCTACTCGGAGAAAGTATGATGCAATATCTTCTTCATCATCCATTTTCAGACTTTCAAATTGCCTTCTATGAGTTTGAAGCTTTGCCTTCTTGACTTTTGAGTCCCCATCGTATAAGGCAATTAGCTTATCCCACATTTCTTTAGCAGAGTTACAATTCATGACTTTTGTAAACTCGGAACCAGTGATTCCACTAGTGATGGAGTTCAAGGCTTTTGTATTTGCAATGTAGGCTTTCCTCTCGTCTTGATCTGTTGGAAGAGTGGAAGGAATTGGGTACTCATTTAGAACCGAATGCCAGACTTCAGGTCCAAGGGACATTAAGTAGTAGGTCATTCTCTTTTTCCAGAAACCAAAATTGGTGCCGTTGAACAGAGGAGGTCTTCCTGACGCTTCGTGATTTCTCATCATGACTATGAATCCTTCTTCAAGCTGTTAGGCTAATATGAAGAAGCCCGCTCTGATACCAATTGTTAGAATTACTAAGATGGGGGGTGAATCGATATTTCTTTTCAATTATTCTTTTTATCACCAAAAACATTTTTATATGGAATACAGAAATAGATAGTTGGAATAAATGTTTTATTAATATAATCTGTGCAATGAAATAAATACAATATATAAATGGTTGCAATCAGTTGCCAAGCACCAACTTGGACTTTTGTGAGGCTCCAATCTCCAGAGCACCAACTCTGTTTTGCCAAGGCAACAGTGCTGGACTTAGGAGCATCAACTCCCAAGGACTCCAATCCTTTCAGTTCTGAGGCTCCAACCCCGCGGGCTCCAACCCTTTATTATAAAATGTTATAAACTGTTTTGCTATAGTTCTTTCCTCCCAAGCCTGCTGAGCTTATGCTTCACTCCTAGTCTCCTGCTTTTGCTTGAACTTCGGCTTCCTCTCACTCTGATTATTCACACACACACACCCCTTTCCTTGTTTTCCCTGTTTTATGTGTTCCTGATGCCTCTAACTGTTGGTTTCCGCTTTTCGCTGGCTCTTCGGCTTCCTCAACGCTTGCTTCAGCTTCCTCTGCACTGGCTTGTCCTCTTCGGCTTCCTCAATGCTTGCTTCAGCTTCCTCTGCGCTGGCTTGTCCTCTTCGGCTTCCCAATTCTTCATGTCGCTTTGGCTTCCTCTGCGCTGGCTTGTCCTTCGGCTTCTCGGATTTTCGGCTTCCTCCATCTCTTCGTGTTCACCAACACTCCAGAGACACGTTGATTCAACGAGGACCGAAATACACAGAGGAAAACTATTGCATATTAAAAACTGTAACAAAAGCCCTTTTTTAATAAGAATATGCGTACACAGGACTTTATTGTTTACGGAGAGATTTCATTGGAGAGACAGTACCAACAAGGGGGCCCCACCTGCCACGTCACCATCGCAATCGAAATCAGCATTGTTCAGGCCTACTGAACTATCAGAACCGTTATTATAAGCCTCTGGCCTAAAAATACCTCGGGCAATACAAATATTGAAATACACAAGAATATATGAAAAAACTGACCGAGACGCTTAAGGGTGGACTTCAAAATCATTACACCCTCATCTATAACTGCATCGGGTCCTCACCTCCATAACGTTATCGCAATTGGCAGTCGCGGCTTTTGAAGGTCCTTTATAAGTCGAGCCCATTACATCGCCGATGGCCGATGGCCGATGATCGATTCTCCTGCGGATGCGATATGATATTAAGTCAAGCTGTAATGTTGCATCGGGTCTGCAACATATGTCGCAATCGACGCTTTCAGGGGTGACACCCCTTTGTATATTGCGATATGCGAGTACCGATAGGCGGATGCGATATAACCATAGAGCCTTTCATAATGTTGTGGCGGGTCCGCATGCTTTATTGTGGCAAGTCTTAGAGCCCGAATATATGAAATACACTAAAAAACCATGTTTCGACACACTTAACGGACTTCACCTGTTTATACACCCGACAATATATGTCTCGTCGGCTCCGCACATATATATCGATGTCGGGGGTGTCGGGTAATGGCTTATAGTAGAACCTGCCGATTACAATATCGCTAATATATATTATATTATATATATATATATAGTATATTATATATTATTTGCCGCTCCAATAGTGTATTCCGATATATATACTATTTCGGCCTCCGATAGTGATATTGCATATATGTTTTCGGCTCCGATAGTGTATATTGCATATATATATTTTTCTGCGTCTTTTACCTTCACCTCATTAAACCTTCGCATATATATATATATATATATATATATATATTCCGCTCTGCTTTGGTTCTTTGGCATATATTGCTCCTGATAGTCTTGATATGCCTCCGATAGCTCTGATTTGCTCCTTCGATATGCTCTGCTTGCTCCTCCGATATGCTTTGTTTTTATATTCTGCAATACTCCTCCTGTAGCTCCAATAGCTCTGTTTTGCCTCCTCTGGCTCCTAGAATATTGCCATATTGACATCAATGACAATCTATGTCAACACTTTTAAGCATAATTTACTGAAATGTGTTGAAATTTGTTGACTAAGAAAGTTTCCAACAATCCCAACCTGGTTTTAATTTCACCTGTTCACTCCCATTCAGTTAAATGCCCTTTCCCATAAACATCCATTCAGCATATAGAATTCTGGAAATGAAAATTTCAGATTAAAACACATGGGACTGTCAACCCATGCTGAAAATAAATATGGACATAACCAGACCAGCAACACATAAAAATACACAGATTTTTGGTCAACTTAGACCCAGGCAAAACCCCTTCAATCTTATCTGGGGAAAACCTATTAGAGAGCTCTTCAAATTTATCTATCTTTCAAGTTCAGGAAAAATACATTTGCATACAAAATAAAACAGAAAAATACAACTTATCTATTCAGCGCAAAACTCCTTGAAAATCATGCCCACTTTGCCTCGATTTCCGTGCCCACTTGAAATTGAAAATATGTACTGTACGGATTTTTTTCTTCATTTTTTTCAAAAACTTCTCTCGAATGACGTGCAGCTCACAACATTCAATGCTATTCGTACTGTACCTTCTGTTGTCTTTTAAACCTTGATTTCCATGCCCAACTTTGCCTAGAAATCACTCCTTCAGCTTGTTGCAACAAATTTCTCCTTCAAAACTTTTCTCTAATTTGCTCATGAAGAATGAATTGCAGTCTCTCTTTTCCTTTCCCCCTTTTGTTTCCCTAAATGACTTTTGGGCAACCCTAAGATCTAATGCCTCAGATTCATTTAGATCAAGGGCTGAGAATAAATTTGCATTTAATTCTCACTTTCTATTTTTTAACTCGCCCATTAAATAAAGTACCGTACACTGTACTTTATGTCTAAAGTCACTTTTCACTTTATAATTTAACATTGACTTTACCACTTATAAATTCACTTTCACTTTATAAAGTCACACTTAGGAAAAGAATTATTTTGGACACTTTTCCCTAGGTAGAGACTAACCCATGGGAAACCACTTGTCCAAGGTACATTAAAAATCAACACTCCCTCTTACCGAGGAAAGTGTCTCTCACCACACTCATTTTGTCCCTGAAATGGACATGCTTGCCTCTTGGCAAGGACTTAGTGAGAACATCAACCACTTGCTCCTCTGTTGATATATACTCTAGCTTCACTGCCCCCTTCTGAACCTATCCTTGATGAAATGATATTTGATGTCAATGTGTTTTGACCTGTCATAAAACACTAGATTTCCTGTGAGTTTAATGCAACTTTGATTATCACAGTGAATGATTGTCGGTCTCAACCCCTGATCAAATAGGCCATACAACAACTTGCGAAGCCAAATGGCCTCACAACTAGCCTGGTTAGCAGCCATATACTTAGCCTCAGAAGAGCTCAAGGCAACTGACTTTTGCTTTCGACTAAACCACGACACAACTGCCAAACCTAATCCGAAGCAACACCCTAAAGTGATTTTCTTGTCAGAAGCACAGCCTGCCCGATCTGAATTTGTGTAACTTGCCAACCTCACTCCATCACCCGCCTATAGTCCAGACCAATGTTTTAAGACTCTGACTGCGACTCCGACTCGGCCGAGGGTCGACTCTGACTCCGACTCTGACTCGGTATCGGGTCGACTTGATTTCAATGACTCGGTCGTTGTAAAAAATGCATTAAATATTTTTTATTATTATAAAAAAACATAATTTTAAAGATTTTCATTCATGTTTCCAAACACATAGCATCACAATATAGATAGAAGATAACATATGTTCAAAGTAGGCTCATGAATATATCCATTATTTCAAAATGGCACCCAATGCACCGTCCAATACATACATGATGATGATATAGAGATCAAAACAAAAACACATAACCAAGGAGGCTAGAAATGGCCTCTACAACAAAAGTAAACTGTGACCAATACTATTGGCTACTGCTGGAGGAGCCAAGATCATCTGGATCAATCTCTGGATTAGGGTCAGATAGGGGGCCCCATGGCTCCTCCTCCTCATCATCTCCAACTGCAACTGTAGAAGTGGTAGCACTAGCAGGTTGTGCAGCAGCTGTAAGCCGAGATAGACGAGATATGCGCTTCTGTCGTGGCTAAGCAGAGGAAGCGCCTGCAATTGGAGGACTTGCTGGCTCTGAGGCTGAGGTTGGTACAAGTGGATCAGGATCTGCATTCAACTGAACATTTTGTTCGAGTGATGCTATCGCTTGTAATAAATAATCAGTATCCTCATTAATCCATGCCCAAAGTTTCCATGATAAATAAACTAGAATACTCAATCACTAAATAACAAGGCATAACTTTACGTTGGGGAGGCCCACCTTCAAACATATGATCATGATAGGTGGGTGAGGGACCACATGGTTGGCTCAGATGGCGAAGAAACGACACATCGAGCTAGTTGGTGGCTGCGAGGGGCTATTGGCTGCTTGCTGAGGACCATCGCGGAGAAAATTTTCTCCTAGGGATATCACCCACAAAATGGTGCGTAACAGGGCGGAATCTGCCTGCTTGAGGGATGTATAAGTTGACTTATAATGCTCACTGCCATACAACGATGTTAGTTTGGCCCGCGTCAAATGCTTGCGGACTTTTGAAGAATTTTCAGGTCGGTGACTGTCCATTCTTTTTTGTTGCTGCAACAGAATATCTTCCACGGGTTGTGACTGTGATGTGGAATCTGCAGTTTGTGGGGGCAAAGAATGGTATTCCCCTGTTGGCATGACATGTGGACTCTTAATTCTAGAATTTGATTCTAGAATCTTGGAGATTTCATTAAAAGGGATTTCCAATATTTCTTCCTTGACATGCTCAATGTTATCTTCAACACTTAGGTCATCTGCAATTTTTGAACCTTCAAAATTATCATCGGATGATTCTGCATTTGAATCCCTGTTAGAGTCACTTTCCTTCTCTATGACAAGTCCTTTTTCCTGGTTAGAGCATTCTTTATTGTTAGTCTCTTTCAAGTCAATGTCCTCTTCCATAGTAGGTGTTGAATTTGGTGTTTTGAAAGCCTTTAATGATTCTGCAAATGATTTTTTTCTTTGTGTATTTGTTGTAATGCTTCTCCAATTTCATTTAACAGTTCAGATTTATGATAGTCACTTAATTCCATGATTTTTAGGGCCTAAGCTTTATTGGTAGAATGTGCAACAAATAAAATCCAAGGGATTGAATGGCTCTGATACCACTGTAGCGACAAAATTAAGAGTTGTTTGTGCTTTAAATGTAAATACACAATGTATTGTAAGCAATATTTTTATTAATAAGATGAAATGTACAAGAGTATTGAAATGTTACAATGAGGGCCCGCTTATATACCTAGGCAGGTGCCCTTTCATGATTGGGCATGTCTTTTTAGACATGCCTTTTTATTTAACTAATGACTATTAAATAATTATTACTTTTGCTTTTTTTTTTTTTGTAAGCTGGGGGGTGACCTCCGATTACATGTCCATAGTACCTCTACGGGGGAGGTAGCCCAATTGAACCCCAAGACTTCTGTTCGGTAGACTTCATTTCACGGCCCTTCCGCTTGAGCTACCCCATGTGGACAATTATTACTTTTGCTTTTTATTTAACTAATGACTATTAAATAATTATTACTTTGATTATTTATTATTACATTTATTTTATATGAATTATACTCGTAACATTTGTATATGGGACCACATATGGTGTTTACTGCCTTTATTCTAGATTTAACATTCTGGTTAATTATTAATTACTTTGTGTCAGATTCTCTGGTGCTGGCAAGTATTGGGGATTAATTGAGTAGTTGGGATACCGTGCTATCCAATTAAGCGGGGTGGGTACATGGCAAGGCCTTGTAAAAATCCCTAATAAAATGTTATAGAGCTAAAATTTCATAAATTAAATTTTGGCACTGCTATGATTCTAGATTCGTTTCTGTACTATAAGTAATGAAGCAAATTTAACCACAGTTTGGAGCTTTTTGTCGGAAATATTGAGAGGGGGGGTGAATCAGTATTTCTTTTCAATTATTCTTTTTATCACCAAAAACATTTATATATGGAACACAAAAATAGATAGCTGGAATAAATGCTTTTATTAATATAATCTGTGCAATGAAATAGATACAATATATAAATGGTTGCAATCAATTGCCAAGCACCAACTTGGACTTTTGTGAGGCTCCAACCTCCAGAGCACCAAATTTGTTTTCCCAAGGCAATAGTCCTGGACTTAGGAGCACCAACTCCCAAGGACTCCAATCCTTTCAGTTCTGACGCTCCAACCCCGCAGGCTCCAACCCTTTATTATAAAATGTTATAAACTGTTTTGCTGTAGTTCTTTGCTCCCAAGCCTGTTGATCTTATGCTTCACTCCTATTCTCCTGCTTCTCCTGCCTCTGCCTAAACTTTGGCTTCCTCTCACTCTGATTATTCACACACACACCCCTTTCCTTGTTTTTCCTGTTTTATGTGTTCCTGCTGCGTCTAACTATTGGTTTCTGCTTTTCGCTGGCTGTTCGGCCTGCTCAACGCTCGCTTCAGCTTCCTTTGCGCTGGCTTGTCCTCTTCGGCTTCCCAATTCTTCAGGTCGCTTTGGCTTCCTCTGCACTGGCTTGTCCTTCGGCTTCCTAGCTTTTTGGCTTCCTCCGTCTCTTCGTGTTCACCAACACTCCAAAGACACGTTGATTTAACAATGAGGACCGAAATACACAGAGGAAAACTGTTACATATTAAAAACTGTAACAGAGGTCCTTTTTCAATAAGAATATGCGTACACAGGACTTTATTGTTTATAGAGAGATTTCATTGGAGAGACAGTACCAACAAGGAGGCCTCACCTGCCAGTCACCATCGCAATCAACATTGTTCAGGCCTATTGAACTATCAGAACCGTTATAATAAGCTTCTGGCCTAAAAAACCCCAGGCAATACAAATATTGGAATACACAAGAATATATGGAAAAACGGACTGAGACGCTTAAGGGTGGACTTCAAAATCATTACACCCACATTTATAACTGCATCGGGTATGCTCCTCCATAACGTTATCGCAATCGGCAACCATGGCTTCCGGAGGTCCTTTATAAGTTGAGCCCATGACATCGCCGATGGCCGATTCTCCTGTGAATGCGATATGATATTAAGTCAAACTGTAATGTTGCATTGGGTCCACAACATATATCGCAATCGATGCTTTCAAGGGTGACACCCCTTTGTATATTGCGATATGCGAGTACTGATAGGCAGATGCGATATAACCATAGAGCCTTTCATAATGTTGCAGCGGGTCCGCATGCTTTATTGTGGCAAGACTTAGAGCCCGAATATATGAAATACACTAAAAAACCATGCTCCGACACACTTAGCGGACTTCACTTGTTTATACACCTGGACAGATATGTCTCGTTGGGTCCGCATAGATATATTGCTATCAGGGGTTTCGGGTAGTGGCTCATAGTAGAAGCTGCCGATTACAATATTGCCTATATATATATTTGCCGCATCCGATAGTGTATTACGATATATACACTATTTTCCACCTCCGATAGTGATATTGCATATATATATATGTTTTCGACCTCTGATAGTGTATATTGCATATATATATGTTTTCGACCTCTGATAGTGTATATTGCATATATATATGTTTTCGACCTCTGATAGTGTATATTGCATATATATATGTTTTCCACCTCCGATAGTGTATATTGCATATATATATATGTTTTCTGCCTCTGTCAACTCTTTCGCCTCCTTTAACTCTTCCGCATATATATATGTATTTCGCTCTGCTTTGGCTCTTTGGCATATATTGCTCCCAATAGTCCTGATATGCCTCCGATAGCTTTGTTTTGCTCCTTCGATAGCTTTGTTTGCTCCTCCGATAGCTCTGTTTGCTCCTCCGATAGCTCTGTTTTGCTCCTCCGATATGCTCTGCTTGCTCCTTCGATATGCTCTGCTTTTATATTCTGCAATACTTCTCGTGTAGCTCCGATAGCTCTGTTTTGCCTCCTCTGGCTCCTAGAATATTGCCATATTCAGATCAATGACAATCTATGTCAACAATCTTCCCCTTTGTTATTGATGACAATATTTTTTTTCTCTCCCCCTTTGACATCAATGGCAAAGGAATGCATACGGACTCCCCCTGTCGAATTGCTCCCCCTGTAGAACTGCTCTTCCTGTCCTGCAACATCTTTATGAATGAGCTTAAGTGATGCTAAAGAGATAACCCCCATCTTTTGACAAAGATGTTCAAATGCTTCTTGAGGAAGAGGTTTTGTGAAAATATCAGCTATCTGCTCCTTCTTAGTATTGATATATTCCAAGATGATGTTTTGTTCAGCTACTTGTTCATGAAGGAAATGATACTTGATTGGTATTTGTTTGGTCTTGGAGTGCATCACTGGATTTTCACTGAGACTGATAGCACTTGTGTTATCAAAATAGATGGTAATTGGTTGATCTATACCTATGTTGACATCTTTTAGAGCTTCCTTCATCCATAGTATTTGAGTACAACAGTCTGCTGCAGTTATATACTCAACTTCGGCTGTGGATAATGATATGGATGTCTGTTTTTTGCTGAGCCAATATACTAAACAGTCTCCCAGGAAGAATGCATTTCCACTAGTACTTTTTTGATCATCGACACTTTCGGCCCAATCAGCATCGGTGTATGCAATTACAGTGAGAGTTGAGCTCTTAGGGTACCAAAGACCGAAATCAGGAGTTCCTTTCAAGTATCTGAGAATTCTTTTTACACCTAACAAATGGGATTGTTTAGGCGCTGGTTGAAATCTTCCCATCATTCCTACTGCTTGCATTATATCGGGTCTCGTAGTAGTTAAGTACAGAAGGGCTCCAGTTATTGACTTGTAATGAGTTGCATCTACCAGAGGGGAGTCATAATTTTTGCTCAATTTGCAATTTGTGGTCATAGGTGTGCTCATGGGTGCATAGTCTTTCATTCCATATCTTTTAAGCATGTCTTTAAGATATTTGGCTTGAGATATAAACAGTCCTGCTCTGGTTTGAGATACTTGTAGTCCAAGGAAGTGAGATAACTCTCCTATCATCGACATCTTAAACTCTTTTGACATGTTTTGAGAAAATTCATGGCTCATCTCATCATTATTGCTAGCAAAAATTAGATCATCAACATAAACAAGTGTGACTAGTAACTTACCCTCATCCGTCATTATGTAGAGATTGCTTCCTGCCACTCCCTTCTTGAAACCTTGTTGTAGATAGTGATCCAATCTTGCATGCCGAGCTCTAAGAGCTTGTTTCAACCCATATAAAGCCTTTTTCAACTTACAGACTAAGTCTTTTCCTTCTGTTAGATCAAATCCTTTTGGTTGCTCCATGTAGTCTTCTTCCTTGAGTTCCCCATTCAGAAATGCTGATTTTACGTCCATTTGATAGATTTTGAATCCTTTTGAGCAAGCAAATGCCAAGAACATCTTGATAGCTTCCACGCGAGTTATTGGTGCAAATGTTTCTTCAAAGTCAATTCCTTCAATTTGTGAATAGCCTTTACAAACAAGCCTTGCCTTGTTTCTAATGTTTTGTCCATCTTCATTCATTTTGTTTTTGAATACCCACTTGGTTCCTATTATGATTTTGTCCTTTGGATGAGGTACCAGCTCCCATGTCTCATTCTTCTCAATTTGGGACATTTCTTCTTCCATGGCTTTTACCCAATGAGGATCCTTACTTGAGTATATGTTTCTGGTTCTATCATTGATAGAAGAGCAAAATCGTTTTTCTTGGGTGTACTTATCATCCTTCTTCGGGTTTGCGTCCCTTCATCTCTATTGCCAATAATCTGCTCTTCTCGATGATATTTTTGGAGAAACTTCATCTTTGAAGGGGTTTGAGGTGGTTCTTTTTCCTTGGCTGCTTCTTGATCTATTTCTTCTTTTTCAGGTTCTTCTTCAATGAGAGGATCAACTTCGTGTTCTTCAATTTCTTTTTCTGGAAGGTCTTCATCAATCTTTACATCAATGCTTTCCACTATTTTCCTTAGTCGATTATTGTAGCACTTGTAGGCTTTGTTCCGTGTAGAGTATCCAAGGAAGATCCCTTCATCAACCTGAGAATCAAACTTTCCTGGTGAGCCATCATTGATTTTTATGAATCACTTGCTTCCAAAGATCTTGAAGTACTTTATTGAAGCAGGTCTTCCTTTCCATAGTTCATAAGGAGTTTTTTCATAATTTGGTCCTAATTGAGTTCGATTCAAGGTATAGACAGTTGTCCCGACTGCTTCTGTCCAAAATTTTGGTTGCAAATCTGTTGCTAATAACATTGTTCTTGCCATTTCTTGAACCGTTCGGTTTCTTCCTTCAACTACCCCATTTTGCTGGGGTGTTCTGGCAGCAGAGAATTCTCTTTTAATTCCATGTATTTTACAGAACTCATTAAATTCTTTTGATGTGAATTCTCCCTCTCTATCTGTTCTGAGGCACTTGATCTTTGAGTCCTTTTCATTTTCGACAAGGGCTTTAAGATTCTTAAAACACTCAAATGCTTCAAATTTATATTTTATAAAATATATCCACATCATTCTATTATAGTCATCAACAAATAAAACAAAGTACCTTTCTCCTTGGAGTGCTGGATTTCTAGTTGGTCCACATAAATCAGCATGGATGATCTCCAAAGGCTTTGATGTAGAGAACTCCTTGGTATTGTGGCTGGTTTTGGTTTGCTTTCCATGTTGACATGGACCACATATTCCTTGATTTGGTTTGAATAACTTTGGGATGTCTCGTACAACTTTAATCTTGCTGATATTGTTCAAGTTCTTGAAGCTTGTATGTCCAAGTCGCCTGTGCCACAACCAACTTTCATCTGTTTGACTGAAGTAGCATTTTTCTTCTTGATTCTTGTTCAGAATGTAAATGTTGTCTGGTATTCTAACCCCTTTCGCCACAAGTTCCCCTGAGGAAGAGTTCCTTATTTCACAGTCTATGGTGCTAAAGACAACATTATGTCCTTCATCATAGATTTTGCTAACACTCAGGAGGTTGTGTTTGAGCCCGTTTACTAGCAGAGCATTTTGAGCTTTTCCTTTTCCATTGATAAGAGTAATAGTCCCTTTTCCAACAATTCTGGCAGATCCACTTCCAAAGGATACATTTCCTTCCTTTTTGCCCAATGAGACAAACTTCCTTTTGTCCCCTGTCATGTGTCTGGAGCACCCACTATCCACAAACCAATGATTTTCATTATTTTGAGCATATAGAGCCAGGCCACATTTATCTGCGTTGGGATTCTCACTTCTTGCTTTTCCTCTTTTGAGTGGGCAATTTTGTTCATAGTGTCCATTATTGTAGCATAATGAGCAAATCAAATCAAATTTGGTCAAGGGATCAAATGAATTGTAGGTCTTGATTTGTCCCTTCCTTTTGGGGCCATATGGTTTGTTTATTTGATCCTTTAGTTTTGGTGTTTCATTCTTGCGAGCCATGCAATGTCTGGCTTGATGACCAAAATTTTTACAACAGAAACAATGTCCAAGAAAGATAGTATCGTCCCTGTTGTAACAACCATGATTTGAATCAACATTCTTCCTTGGAATTAATCCGGCTTCATTCTTTGGATGGGCTTTTGATGGAATACTGGTTTGTATCTGTTGTAATATCCATGATTCGAATCCACATTCTTCTTTGGAGTGATTCTCTCTTCATTCTTTGGATCTGGGATGCACCTTTGATGAAATACTCTTTCTTTTTTTGGGTTGCTGGAAAGTGCATCGGCATAGCTTATCACACTATTTTTAGTGCTTGATGATTCTTCTTTAAAATCTATTCCAGATTTGTCATGTTGAGGTTTTTGACTTTTTAGGATAGTCTCAAGTATTTGAGAGCTTTTTCAACCCTTTTTAAGTTGCTCCAATTCCTTCCTCAAAGATACTATTTTGGCTTCACGTTCTTCGCAAGTTTCTTCTTTTTCTTTTAGCTTTGTTTCCAAGAGATCTTCCCTTTTTTTGTTTCCTCGTTTTCCACCTTGAGAGAAATGTTTTTATTCTGTAATTCGTCATTTTCTTCAATGGCACTTATTAACAGTTCATCTACATTTCCTTCTATGCCCGAGTCATTATCATTTGTGAATGCCATGAATAATGTTTCTTGGCTTTTAGCATGGTCACTTTCTTCATCTGATTTCTTTTTGATGACTACAAATTCATCTTCATCAGACTGATCTTGCTTAGAGAAGAGGTTCTTCTTATTGATCCCTTTATTTATTTATTTATTTATTTATATTTTTTTTTCCACTGGAAAAATCGTAATCTCTCATTATATTTGAAAAATTACGTGTAGTAGATGCCTTTCAGCATATGCTTTGTTGGCCCTTGGCCATCTCTGTGAGCCATAATAAAAAATGGTGCTCAGTTTTGTTAAAAAAGATGCATATGTCATTCTTCACCACACACGGTGTTCAGTTTTTTGTCTGATAAATTATAGACATAGTTGCCATCTACGATATTAACATTCGCCACGCAGGGTGATGTCCTTTCTGCAAAGTATGGAAATATACAAAATAACATATTGACTAAATATATACATATAGTTTGTGCATGATCACCAAAAAGCAAAAACTCAAAAATTAGGGACTCTCTGCCTTGTGATAAGTCTGATGATTATGTGGCCTGTGATAGTAGCAGTACTCATTTGTACCCCTTTGTTCCTGTATCATCCACTCTCCTCGGGGAAGTATCGTGGCCTCCTTGGAAAGCCCGTTGGCACTGCAGTTATGTTCCGTGTAAATGTGTTGACAAGAAATAGAATTAAACTGAGCTTTGAACAAGTTCACTTCATGCAGAATATTACTAAGAGTGTGTGCATGACAAACAGTTTTATTATTGAACCAGTTTATAATGATTTTTGAGTCTCCATATATGTTAAGATCCATGCAATCATGACCAAGTGAGAAATGCAACAAACAGCGATGTGTGATAAGTTCTGTGAAATTATTTGTCCCATATCCAAGCCCCATCTTAACCTTAAAGTAGTGCTGATCAGTGAGGTATAGAATGAAACCACCTCCACATCCTTGGTTCTGTGCAGCACTGTCAAAGAATGCCCAGGGAGTATTTTTATCTATGGGAGCAGGGACATGCAGTCTCCTAGGCCGAGGTCTGGTGGGCTCGGGCAGATCGTGGAAGGCAGATATAATATGGGCTGAGATATGCATCCATCTAGCTGCTTTATCATCAAATATAATCCGGTTCCGAGCCAGCTAGATATGCCAGCGTATAAGTAGAGGAAGGCATAACTGTTTTGTACCTCGATGCAAATCGCACCAATTATCCCAGGCTCGACAAATATTTTCACCCTCCCATTTACCAGATAGTTGAATCGAGGAGGAGACAATCTGCCAGAGATTGTTCAGAGTTTCACAATGAAGAAATAAGTGTTCTGTCGATTCAAAAGATTCTTTGCATAAGACACACCAGTGAGGGCCTTGGAATGAACGATGTGATAGTGATTCCCCTGTGGGGACCTTGTTTCTGAGAACACACCAAAAGAAAAGTCTTGTTCTCGAGGGAGAACCAAGCTTCCAGATGCTCTTCCACCACTCAGGGGTCTGTTCGGGTTGTTTGTGCGATATGAGACTAAGATAGCTAGCCTTTGGGGTATAAATTCCGTTCTCTGCTAGGCACCACACAAGTTCATCAGGTCCCTTCTTAATCCTAATGTGAGATTACTCAGAGCATTTATATAATCTTGCCACTCCTGGTGCCAATGAGGAGGAATATCAAGCTGTTGGGCAGATTTCCATCCTTATGAGAAAATGGTCGTATTCGTCTGATCAACTATGTGTGCATGACCTTTATATCTTGTAAATTGAGGTGCTGGATGAGATCTCACGGTAGTTGGAATCTTCCTCCCGCCTTGTCTAGGGATCTAGTCGTATGCGAGTTTTGGATCCATCGTTTATTCTCCAGACCAGATTGTTTCTGATGATAGGCAGGAAGTGCAAAAGAGCCTTCCAAACTGATGATATCCCTGATCTTGGCCAGCTAGGCGTGCGAACCCAATCCATAATTGGGAGAGGCCAAATGTACTTGTAATAGGAGACAAAGGTCCAAAGATTTTGCCTAGTCAATAATATCCAGCCCATTTTTGCAGCCAGGGCTTGTGCAAATAGAGCTAGATCTTTTAGGCCCCAACCTCCCCATTTTTTGGGCAGAGCAATCTTGGGCCAACTGACCCAAGCAAATATCTTTTTATCTTGTTGACCATTGCAAAGGTATCTTCTACATATCTGTTGTAGACGGGCTAGGATATTCCTGGGAATCCATGCTAAAGCTATCCAGAAAACAGGAGTGGCCTCAAGAACAGATTTAATGAGCACCAGTCTGCCTGCTCTGGATAAGTATCTATGACACCAATTTGAGAGATTTTTTTCCAACTTGGTAACCAGCCAAACCCTGTTTGCTATTTTTTGACTGAGGGGATTGATCCAAAATCCTAGGTATTTGAAGCCACGATCAAAGGGGAGGATACAATAAGGAAAGTGGTGCTGAGCAAATTGGGACTCTTGGATGGAGGTAAAGGATAATGTAATGGTGGATTTCCCTTGATTAGCCTACATGCTAGTAGCCTTCGAGAAGAGGGAAAGGACATTTGAGAAAGTGACAGAGTCTCTAATGCTTCCATAAAGAAAAATGAGTACATCGTCCACAAAAAGGAGATGTGTCAGATAGCAGAAATCATTTATTTTGAGGTCACAGAGTCTGCCTTCTCTTTTAGCTTGTGCAAATAGCTTGCTGAGACCATCCATGACTATCAGAAAGAGAAGGGGGGAGAGGGGGCATCCCTGTCTGAGGCCACGCTCAACATAAAAAAATGGGATGCAGATCCATTGATGAGGACAGTGAAAGTAGGGGTGGAGATACAAGCCATGATCCAAGTGATGAAAGCATGGGGGAAGCCAAGGTGAATTGGAAGCATCTTGATGTAGAGCCAACGAACTCGATCAAATGCTTTTGCCAGGTCGATCTTTAGGATGATACCTTGCTGTTTTTTGGTTCGGATCGAATGAATGGCCTCCTGGGCCGTGCAAATGGCCTCCTGAATCTGTCGATGCTCAAGGAAAGCAAACTGTTTGGGGGCTATATGGCGAGAGAGGATGCGGCGGATACGATTTGCAATGATTTTAGCAATGATATTATACAAGCAATTGCAAAGGGAGATGGGCCTGAAGTCATTGAAAGAGGAGGGGGAATCAGATTTTGGAATAAGGGCAATGAAGGTGGAATTGACAGCATTGTAAATGGAGCCAAAGGTTCTGCGTTCTTCCACAACTTTTAAGAGATCATCCCCCAAGAGATCATAGAAAGCAAGATAAAATTCGATCGACCATCCATCCGGTCGAGGACTTTTGTCTTTTCTGAACCATTTCAAAGTCCCTTAAGCTCACCAGGGGTAACAGGAGAGTTTAGCTCTTCTGCCTCATCATCGTTTACAAAACGAGGGAAATGACCAGCAACATTGATGATGTCAGCAAGATTAGACCTAGGTGGGGATTTAAAAAGTTGCTTGAAATGAGAGGTGCCAAGGTGGGAGAGTTTATTGAAGGTGTCGGCAACTCCCCCATCAGGTAGGGGTAGTTCCCAAATGGTGTTAGAAACTTTTCTACCTTTTGCATAATTCTGGAAAAATTTTGTATTTTCGTCTCTCGCTTGTAACCAGATAGCCCTACTCTTGAGTCGCCATGATCCCTCTCTCTCCTTCAGTATCCTTGCCTTTTGATTTTCTAGCTCAATCAGATGAGCTTTTTCATTTGCAGATGTAAACCCTAGGTTGCAGTCATCTGAAAGAGCAAACAATTCTGTCTTAATCTGAGTTAAGGTGAAGTCCTCCCTCTGATATTTCTCTTTGGCCCAGGTGATGGAGAGGTGCTTGAGCTGGGTCAGGTTATGACAAAAACCCTTTGCTAAAGATTCATGTCTTGTAATAGGATTGGCCATCCAAAAATCCGAGACCAGCTTGATGAATCCAGGGTCTTGTAGCCAAACATGATTAAATTTGAAGGGAGCTTTAGGTTTTGGATGGGGGCCAAGGATTTCTAGATATATGGGAGAGTGATCTGAGATACCCCCAGAACCCACCCATTGTCTGTACTGATGCATCTGTTGCAAGAGGGGAACCTTTATCAAAAAATGATCTAACCTCCTAGCAAGAGCTGCTTCTCCCACCCTTCTGTTTCTCCAAGTGGGGAGTGGCTTATTCATGGGAACATTCGCAAAGTTATGCTATTCCAAAAGATTCGTCATGAATCCTAATAATGTGTCCACTTGAGCTTGGGATCCCCATGATTCCCCAAAAGCGATGGAGAAATTGAGATCACCCCCAAGAATTATGTGGTCTGGAGATACGATCGAGAGATTGAGCAAATGCTGCGAAAAGTTCTCTCTTTGTTGACATGGACCATATATATTTGATAACCCTAAGATTCAGGCCAAGCTCCGCCGAGAAGATATCCAAACCTATAAACCCAGATCCTCCCTAGGATGCTAACACTTCGATGGTGCGAGGATTGTGTCCTATGGCTAAACCCCACGATCGTGCCATAGCATCAAGGGCATAAAATTGCCATCCAGGTTTAAGGGAGGCTAATGTTCTGGAAATAATTTCAGCCTCACCCAGTGATTCTTGCAGCATGATGATATCAATTGGGCCGACCTCAAATAACTGGCGCAGGGCTAGTTTTTTGGAGGCACTAGCCATGCCTCTGCAATTAAAAGAGAGTCACTTCACGGGGGAACCCTGCCTGGGGTGTTCAGTGCTCTAAGTACCCCTTCCAAAGTGGATTGTCTACCAGAGGCAACCTTTGCCCCAACCCTTTGAATGGCTTTTGAAAGATGAGATTTCCTCCCCCTGGATGAATAGTTGACAGAACCAGGAAGGGAGAGACCCAATCCTGAAAGGAGAGACGGATGACCATCAAGGAGTGAACGAGAGCGAAGATTGTAATTATGGGGTGGATTCATCCCGTCTGTGGATGGGGAGGATGAGATGGACGGCAAGGGAGGTATGGATAGAGCAGTGGTGGCGATGGTGGGAGGTGTAAGTGTAAGAGCACAGTGAATTATAGAAGTATTGATGGTAGATGATGTATCAAGAGAAGAGCAACAAGAGAATGAGAAAGGGTGAGAGGACAGAGGAAGATCTGATTTTTTTGCGGCCTCGGCAGTTGCACGAGCTCTCGTTAAGGGAGGCGATGGCGTTCTGCAATCTCCTGCTACTGTCCTCGGAGTGCTGTTGCAAACAGATGCCCGGGGTGCCAATACAGGAGTGTGGTCCTGAGTAGTAGCATCTGGCCCTATTGATGTAGACGGTGCACTTGGAGGATCCTCTGCGTTTTTAATTAGAGGGAAATCCTTGAAGATGTGCCCCACTTTGTGACATCTTTCGCAGCGAAATGGGACTTCTTTGTAGTCCAGGATCTGCACCTAAGTGTATTTCCCCCATTGAAGGGTGATTTTTTCTTCCAAACCTTCACGCATGTCCAGGTGGACCAGAACGCGAGCTAGGGTTCGATTCTTGGTTTGAACAAAAGTCTTATCATGGTCCAGGTATGTGCCGAGAGCATTTCCGATTCTGATGAAGACCTCCTCACACCAGTATTGCAGAGGCAAGAGAAGCAATAGAGGTCCTGCACCAATCTGTTCCCGCTTCGTGTTGAAAAGGGGGCTCCATCTCTTGAGGAGGATTGAAGCCATCTCAATATGCCAGTACCTAGCAAGGACTAGGTCTGTGTAATTTTCTTTGGTGAAATGAAGAGCAAACTTGCCCCTAGGAAGTACCTACACCTATGGCAGATCTTTGAGCATGCTCCCCCAGATTTCTCGCACCCACAGGGTTAATCTGTCCGTTGAGTATGCCCTACCTTGGACATGTCCAACCAACATGGTGCTTGCCATATAAACAACTTCCCCAATAGCAGTACCTTCGCCAAATCGGACGGTGATGTCCTTTGTAGTTGCCTTCACGCACTTAGTTTTCCACTTCCCTGTTCGCGGTGCTGATGGGTGGTTTTATAACGGGTTTGGTGAGACAACCCCTTCCTGAGAGAGTTGGGCCGTTGATTTGACCTTTACCGCAGGCGTTTCAAAACAACCTGACAGAGAATTTGCCGAAATGGGAGGGTTTTGGCCGCAAGATGCTGGGGTTTCCTCAGGCTGTGCCGGAAACAGTGTTGAGCTCGACGAATGGAGGTGGTTTACCTTGGGGTTCGGCTCGAAAGAGGGCGATGGCGGCGAAATTGCAGTGAGGATGTTTAGGGTTCCCGGAGATAAAGGTGGGCAATCAAGTGTAGGAGAGTCAATTGATAAGGACCCCAAGACGAGCGATGATGCATTGTGTCTAGGGAAAGAGACCATCGGAGCAGTACATGACGGAGCTGAAACGGACGGAAGAGGTGAACCTGTGACTGGAAGATTAGGTTTAGGGTTACCAAAAATCACTTGGTCGGGAAAAGGGTGCTCGGAGTAATCAAGCTCCTCAATATCCATGACATCACCCATGCTGGAAACAGGTAACCATCGGCAGATGGAGACAGCTGCGGAGGAAACGGAGGAATGGAATAGTCGGTTGTTCGGGCGCTTGCGGTTGAAAACGTTGGCGCTGCAGTAAAAAACTAGTGTTTTTTACTCTAACCCTCTGCCAATCCTCCTAAACCGATCCCCTTTCTTTTTGTATGCCATTCTTTTAGAATTTCCTTCATCATCACTATCATGCTTACGAGGACATTTTGCAGCATAGTGACCTATTTTTCCACATTTTAAACAGAGGAGAGGGTACTTACCTTTTAGCTTAGATCCTTTCTTCAGCTTTCGTACAAATTGCTCCAATTCAGATTCCACATTGGAGTCATCACTACTGTCATTCCTTTCTTTCCCCTTCTTTGATTTTGAAGCCTTGAATGTTGCATCTTTGGAGCTTGGGCCACCTTTTGTCATCTCATAGGCAGTGAGGATTCCATGGAGTTCATCCATCTTGAGAGTATCTAGATCATTCATTTCTTCTATGGCATTTATTTTGGAGTCAAATATGTCTGGAAGAGATCTTAAGACCTTTTGAACAATGGGACTTCAATGTTTTCGTCCAATCCTTTAAGAGAGTTGACCATTTCTGCTACTCGGAGAAAGTATGATGCAATATCTTCTTCATCATCCATTTTCAGACTTTCAAATTGCCTTCTATGAGTTTGAAGCTTTGCCTTCTTGACTTTTGAGTCCCCATCGTATAAGGCAATTAGCTTATCCCACATTTCTTTAGCAGAGTTACAATTCATGACTTTTGTAAACTCGGAACCAGTGATTCCAATAGTGATGGAGTTCAAGGCTTTTGTATTTGCAATGTAGGCTTTCCTCTCGTCTTGATCTGTTGGAAGAGTGGAAGGAATTGGGTACTCATTTAGAACTGAATGCCAGACTTCAGGTCCAAGGGACATTAAGTAGTAGGTCATTCTCTTTTTCCAGAAACCAAAATTGGTGCCGTTGAACAGAGGAGGTCTTCCTGACGCTTCGTGATTTCTCATCATGACTATGAATCCTTCTTCAAGCTGTTAGGCTAATATGAAGAAGCCCGCTCTGATACCAATTGTTAGAATTACTAAGATGGGGGGTGAATCGGTATTTCTTTTCAATTATTCTTTTTATCACCAAAAACATTTTTATATGGAATACAGAAATAGATAGTTGGAATAAATGTTTTATTAATATAATCTGTGCAATGAAATAAATACAATATATAAATGGTTGCAATCAGTTGCCAAGCACCAACTTGGACTTTTGTGAGGCTCCAATCTCCAGAGCACCAACTTTGTTTTGCCAAGGCAACAGTGCTGGACTTAGGAGCATCAACTCCCAAGGACTCCAATCCTTTCAGTTCTGAGGCCCCAACCCCGCGGGCTCCAACCCTTTATTATAAAATGTTATAAACTGTTTTGCTATAGTTCTTTCCTCCCAAGCCTGCTGAGCTTATGCTTCACTCCTATTCTCCTGCTTTTGCTTGAACTTCGGCTTCCTCTCACTCTGATTATTCACACACACACACCCCTTTCCTTGTTTTTCCTGTTTTATGTGTTCCTGATGCCTCTAACTGTTGGTTTCCGCTTTCTGCTGGCTCTTCGGCTTCCTCAACGCTTGCTTCAGCTTCCTCTGCACTGGCTTGTCCTCTTCGGCTTCCTCAATGCTTGCTTCAGCTTCCTCTGCGCTGGCTTGTCCTCTTCGGCTTCCCAATTCTTCATGTCGCTTTGGCTTCCTCTGCGTTGGCTTGTCCTTCGGCTTCTCGGATTTTCGGCTTCCTCCATCTCTTCGTGTTCACCAACACTCCAGAGACACGTTGATTCAACGAGGACCGAAATACACAGAGGAAAACTATTGCATATTAAAAACTGTAACAAAAGCCCTTTTTTAATAAGAATATGCGTACACAGGACTTTATTGTTTACGGAGAGATTTCATTGGAGAGACAGTACCAACAAGGGGGCCCCACCTGCCACGTCACCATCGCAATCGAAATCAGCATTGTTCAGGCCTACTGAACTATCAGAACCGTTATTATAAGCCTCTGGCCTAAAAAAACCTCGGGCAATACAAATATTGAAATACACAAGAATATATGAAAAAACTGACTGAGACGCTTAAGGGTGGACTTCAAAATCATTACACCCTCATCTATAACTGCATCGGGTCCTCTCCTCCATAACATTATCGCAATCGGTAGTCGCGGCTTTTGAAGGTCCTTTATAAGTCGAGCCCATGACATCGCCGATGGCTGATGGCCGATGATCAATTCTCTTGCGGATGCGATATGATATTAAGTCAAGCTGTAATGTTGCATCGGGTCTGCAACATATGTCGCAATCGACGCTTTCAGGGGTGACACCCCTTTGTATATTGCGATATGCGAGTACCGATAGGCGGATGTGATATAACCATAGAGCCTTTCATAATGTTGTGGCGGGTCCGCATGCTTTATTGTGGCAAGTCTTAGAGCCCGAATATATGAAATACACTAAAAAACCATGCTTTGACACACTTAACGGACTTCACCTGTTTATACACCCGACAATATATGTCTCTTCAGCTCCGCACATATATATCGATGTCGGGGGTTTCGGGTAATGGCTTATAGTAGAACCTGCCGATTACAATATCGCTAATATATATATATATATATATTATTTCGCCGCCTCCAATAGTGTATTCCAATATATACACTATTTTCGGCCTCCGATAGTGATATTGCATATATGTTTTCGGCCTCCGATAGTGTATATTGCATATATATATGTTTTCTGCCTCTTTTAACTCTTCCACCTCCTTTAACTCCTTCGCATATATATATATATATATATATATATATATATATATATATATATATATATTCCGCTCTGCTTTGGTTCTTTGGCATATATTGCTCCTGATAGTCTTGATATGCCTTCGATAGCTCTGATTTGCTCCTTCGATATGCTCTGCTTGCTCCTCCGATATGCTTTGTTTTTATATTCTGCAATACTCCTCCTGTAGCTCCAATAGCTCTGTTTTGCCTCCTCTGGCTCCTAGAATATTGCCATATTGACATCAATGACAATCTATGTCAACACTTTTAAGCATAATTTACTGAAATGTGTTGAAATTTGTTGACTAAGAAAGTTTCCAACAATCCCAACCTGGTTTTAATTTCACCTGTTCACTCCCATTCAGTTAAATGCCCTTTCCCATAAACATCCATTCAGCATATAGAATTCTGGAAATGAAAATTTCAGATTAAAACACATGGGACTGTCAACACATGCTGAAAATAAATATGGACATAACCAGACCGGCAACACATAAAAATACACAGATTTTTGGTCAACTTAGACCCAGGCAAAACCCCTTCAATCTTATCTGGGGAAAACCTATTAGAGAGCTCTTCAAATTTATCTATCTTTCAAGTTCAGGAAAAATACATTTGCATACAAAATAAAACAGAAAAATACAACTTATCTATTCAGCGCAAAACTCCTTGAAAATCATGCCCACTTTGCCTCGATTTCCGTGCCCACTTGAAATTGAAAATATGTACTGTACGGATTTTTTTCTTCATTTTTTTCAAAAACTTCTCTCGAATGACGTGCAGCTCACAACATTCAATGCTATTCGTACTGTACCTTCTGTTGTCTTTTAAACCTTGATTTCCATGCCCAACTTTGCCTAGAAATCACTCCTTCAGCTTGTTGCAACAAATTTCTCCTTCAAAACTTTTCTCTAATTTGCTCATGAAGAATGAATTGCAGTCTCTCTTTTCCTTTCCCCCTTTTGTTTCCCTAAATGACTTCTGGGCAACCCTAAGATCTAATGCCTCAGATTCATTTAGATCAAGGGCTGAGAATAAATTTGCATTTAATTCTCACTTTCTATTTTTTAACTCGCCCATTAAATAAAGTACCGTACATTGTACTTTATGTCTAAAGTCACTTTTCACTTTATAATTTAACATTGACTTTACCACTTATAAATTCACTTTCACTTTATAAAGTCACACTTAGGAAAAGAATTATTTTGGACACTTTTCCCTAGGTAGAGACTAACCCATGGGAAACCACTTGTCCAAGGTACATTAAAAATCAACACTCCCTCTTACCGAGGAAAGTGTCTCTCACCACACTCATTTTGTCCCTGAAATGGACATGCTTGCCTCTTGGCAAGGACTTAGTGAGAACATCAACCACTTGCTCCTCTGTTGATATATACTCTAGCTTCACTGCCCCCTTCTGAACCTATCCTTGATGAAATGATATTTGATGTCAATGTGTTTTGACCTGTCATAAAACACTAGATTTCCTGTGAGTTTAATGCAACTTTGATTATCACAGTGAATGATTGTCGGTCTCAACCCCTGATCAAATAGGCCATACAACAACTTGCGAAGCCAAATGGCCTCACAACTAGCCTGGTTAGCAGCCATATACTTAGCCTCAGAAGAGCTCAAGGCAACTGACTTTCGCTTTCGACTAAACCACAACACAACTGCCAAACCTAATCCGAAGCAACACCCTGAAGTGATTTTCTTGTCAGAAGCACAGCCTGCCCGATCTGAATTTGTGTAACTTGCCAACCTCACTCCATCACCCGCCTATAGTCTAGACCAATGTTTTAAGACTCTGACTACGACTCCGACTCGGCCGAGGGTCGACTCTGACTCCGACTCTGACTCGGTATCGGGTCGACTTGATTTCAATGACTCGGTCGTTGTAAAAAATGCATTAAATATTTATTATTATTATAAAAAAACATAATTTTAAAGATTTTCATTCATGTTTCCAAACACATAGCATCACAATATAGATAGAAGACAACATATGTTCAAAGTAGGCTCATGAATATATCCATTATTTCAAAATGGCACCCAATGCACCGTCCAATACATACATGATGATGATATAGAGATCAAAACAAAAACACATAACCAAGGAGGCTAGAAATGGCCTCTACAACAAAAGTAAACTGTGACCAATACTATTGGCTACTGCTGGAGGAGCCAAGATCATCTGGATCAATCTCTGGATTAGGGTCAGATAGGGGGCCCCATGGCTCCTCCTCCTCATCATCTCCAACTGCAACTGTAGAAGTGGTAGCACTAGCAGGTTGTGCAGCAGCTGTAAACTGAGATAGACGAGATATGCGCTTCTGTCGTGGCTGAGCAGAGGAAGCGCCTGCAATTGGAGGACTTGCTGGCTCTGAGGCTGAGGTTGGTACAAGTGGATCAGGATCTGCATTCAACTGAACATTTTGTTCGAGTGATGCTGTCGCTTGTAATAAATAATCAATATCGCTTTTGTTCAGCAATTGGTTGTGTCTTAGCTGGAGGTTGTATTGGACATACACTAGATCATTTAACTGTTTTGATCCAAATGGTTTCTCTTCTTTGTGTGAATCCCCTCAATGATAGACCAATTGTGCTCACACCTAGTAGCATTGCAGGTCTGACTCAAAATACAAATTGCAAGCTTCTGCAATTCAGGACAATGGCTACCAAAAGCCTCCCACCATTGTGCTGCAAAAAACATAGGAGTGTAATGAGTTAGCTCAACAAAATTACAAATTATATCCAAAGGTACCTGAGGCATTGCTGAAGGTTGTGACTTGTCGATGTATCTCCAACTAATCACACTCCAATGGGATCATGCGATCAATGCATTCAATTAATCCATCTCTAACCTTCCCCCTCAAAGTTCCTGTCGCCTTAGCTTTATAATGATATTGTGGGTTCAAAAAATACCCAATTGCATGTATAGGGCGATGGAGTTGATTGTTCCATCTTTCATCAATGATTGCCCAAATGGGCCCATACTTAGCCACTTTATCCTTGTATGCCTTCTTTATTTGCTCCTTTGCTTGATCCATAGCCTCATAAATGAAGCCCATAGCCAATCTTTCCCCATCCACCAATCACAACACCTTAACCAGTGGCTCAGCAAGCTTCACAATCTCTGCTTCCTTTCTCCAAAATATTTCTTCATTAACTTTCTTTTTCAATTCTTTGCCTTCCAGTTTGTGAGACCACTGGCTTTGATTCCATTTTTCACTGGAATTTTTTTTTTGCAAGTTTCTATGTTGTGAAAGCATAGATTGCAATGTCAAAAAATGAGTAGCAAACCTAGTGATGGCAGGCCTAATAATATCCCTACCACTTGTGTGTTTCCTCATCAGGCTCAAAATCCATGAATGATTGTAGATAAGTTTTGTTATGCTTTTGGCATGATCTACAATGTTTTTGACCCAATCTAATTTGCCAATATCCTCAAGCATGACGTCTATGCAATGTGCAGCGCATGGGGTCCAAAAGATGGTTCTGTGTTTTTTCTCTAACAGTTTACCAGCAAGAACATAGTTAGAGGCATTATCTGTGATCACTCGAACAACATTAGCCATCCCCACCTCCTCAACAACCTCATCCAATAGTTGAAACAAAAATTGTCCATCTTTTACCTTATCAGATGCATCAATTGATTTTAGAAACATGGTTCCCTGTGGGCAGAAGATAAGAAAGTTTATGATGGTATAGTTTCTTTGATCAGTCCATCCATCTGACATGATGGTACATCTTGTTCTTGCCCATGAGTCCTTGAACTCTTTCAAATACTCATTAATGGAGGCAATTTCTTTCTGCAAACGATACCCCCTTAGCTCATGCATAGTAGGGCCTTTGAAGCATTTTCTAGCAGCATGTATGGCATCAAACATAGGCTCATAAGATGGTGAACGAGAAGCATTGAAGGGGATATCAACATCATACCACCATCTACATATGTAATCACAAGCAGTCTCCCTCAATTCTTTCTTCTAATGGTCATCTAAAATGGGTTACATATGACTTATCCTAGCTTGAGGACCATGTGCATCTGATGGAGAGGAGGGTGTGGCAATGAAATAACTTTTGATATTCATATCACCCTTTTTCGTTTTACCCTTACCCTTTTCTTGAATAGACTCAAAAGAGGGAGGAACATATCCAAAAACAAACTCAACAACTCCTCACAAACTCTCACTCAAATGCATGAGATGGCTGTGAGGAAATGAGAGGGGTTGGGTGGGTTAAATACGATGTAGGAGAGGGGAATGGACCCAAAATACATAATAGACAATATAAACATGTTTGGAGTCCCCCCCCTCCCCCCTCCCAAAAAAAAAACGCTATTTTTGGGTTCACGGGTTGCATATTTCCAACCCGGCCGAGCAGGCTCGGACTCGGCCGAGCCAGCCAGGTTAATATCGACCTGGCTGAGTTGTTAGACAACCCGGTTGGCTCGGTATTAACCCAATCAACCAAACCGTTTCATTGGCCGGTTGACTTGGGGAGGCTATGGCTTGGACCAACTCGGCCAAGTTGGTTCTGAGTCGACTGTTTCTTAAAACACTGGTCCAGACCATAATCAACAGTCCCCTACACGTAGCGAAGAATGTGCTTTGCAGCTACCCAGTGCACCTTCCTGGGCTCAACCATGAACTGGCTAAGTGTTCACTGCAAAGCATATATCTGTCTTAGTGTTGACCAGATATATCAAGGACCCAATAAGCTGCCTATACAATGTGGGATCCACCAAACTAGAATTTGAAGCTTGAAGCTTCTTCCAGTTGGTGATCATAGGTGTAGACATGGGTCTACAGTTTGCCATGTGAAATCTGCTCAACACATCCACAACATACTACCCCTGCCCCAGAAAGACATGCCCCTCCTGCCACACCTCAAGCCCCAAAAAGTAATGCATCAGCCCAATGTCCTTCATCTCAAACTCCATAGCAAGATCCTCGTTGCGACCACTAATCAATCTCTTTGCCCTAGTAATGAACAAGGCATCAATATACAACACAAGAATGAGCGGATCATCCCCTAGGTTCGGATCTGCATCACTCTTTGTGAAAGCCATCTGCTGCAAGTAAGTATCAATCCTCGAATACCAAGCGCTCAGAGCTTGCTTAAGTCCGTAGAGTGCTTGCCTCAACTGGCAAACATGGGTCCCTCGCCGAAGTACCTCAAAGCCCTGTGGTTGCTCATCATACACCTTCTACTCTATAACTCCGTTTAGAAATGCGGTCTTCACATCCATCTGATGGAACTGCCAACCCATTTCTGCAGCAATAGAAATAAGGGACCGGATAGAAGTGTATCGAGCTACGGGAGCGAAAGTCTCATCATAGTCAACTCCTTCTATTTATGAGAACCCTCTAGCCACAAACATCGCCTTGAACTTCTCAACGCTGCCATCCACAGCATGCTTGATCTTGTAGAGCCACTTGGAAGTCACAACTGAATTGCCCTCAGGCCTAGGCACCACTTCCCAGACATTGTTATTAATGATAGAGGCATACTCCTCCACCATAGCCTCTCTCCATACCCCTGGCTGGCAACCTCCTCATAGCTAGTAGGCTCAGAGTCAACAATGCTGGTAGCCTTGGCTACATAACTGCAAAACCGCTTAGGTGGCACACTCTCCCTGTTCACCCTCTTCGGAGGACCAACAGACTCTGCTTCCTTCAAGGTGTCTTGAAGCCACTTGGGCCTCCTCTTCCCTGAAGTAGCTTCCCCATAGGGAACCTCATCCTCTGCTCCCCATTCTGGTGAACTTGAAGGTCTGCTAACTGACCCTAGTGTGTCTGTACCAGCACCTGTCCTCGAAGAACCTGTATTGGCACCTGCCCCTGTGTCAGCTGAAGTGCCATGTGAACTCTGTACTAATGGACTCCTTAAAGAAGTGCTCAGTGAACTCGCCACTGGTGCCCCAGATGTCACTAACACTGAAGTGCCTCCTGTACTAGTCGATCCAGAACCCTGAGTTATTGCTCTCTGTACCTGATCTCCTTGCTGAGAGAATCTTGTGACTCTCTCTCATCATTCTCCCATGATCTCCGATAGGCCCTCTCCTCCTCAAACTTCACATCCCTCCTAATCACCACTCTCCGTTTAGAAGGAATGAAGATTCGATAGGCCTCTGAACTCTCGCTATAACCCATAAAGATACCCTTCTTTGCCATGGATTCCAACTTACCCTTCTCTGCCATGGGTTCCAACTTCGTCCTCTGCTCCTTGGGGATATGAGAATATGTGAGACATCCAAAGATACAAAGTGAAAGCCTCCTTCAGAGTCCTATTCCCTCATACTCTGTGAGGACTCTTGTTCTGAAGATAAACAACAGTATTGCAGGCCTCAACCCACAAAAACAAAGGCAACCCTTGATCATGAATGATTGCTCTAGTAGCCCCAACAATAGCTTTGTTCTTCCTTTCATACACCCCATTCTGTTGGGGGTTGTAAGGAACTGTGAACTCTCTCCTAATGCCCTCCTGTGCACAGAAGTCAGAAAACCCGCCATCGATGTACTCACCACCATTGTCTGACTTCAAGGCCTGAATCTTCCTACCTGATTGCTTTTCCATAAGAGCTTTGAACTCTTTAAAGCGATTGAAGACCTCACCCTTGATCTTCAGGAAATATATCCAAGTCCTCCTAGAGTTGTCATCAATGAATATAACATAATACTCATAACCACCCAAAGACACATGAGACATACGACCACTAACATTAATATGAATCAAGTCTAGTGTACTTGTAGATCTGCTATCGCTCGCTGGGAATGGTAACTTGGTGTACTTGCCCAAATCACACTCTTGGCAGACCTCATATTGCTCGACACTGAAATTAGGAACTCTGGTAGTGATCTCCCTTAGTACTCTCAAAGCTCCATGATGCATATGCGCCATCCTCTGGTGCCATAACTTGCACAAGTGTCTACTGCTGGTGTTACTAGTGTGAGTGCTACTAGATGTGCTACTCACCAATGCTTATGTCAACGGAAAACTGAACCTGTATAGTTTCCCAAAGCAGACTCCAATCACTTTGGCCGAGGTGATGGAAGCTCCCCTGGGATGCATCAATGCCCGCCCTTCTGAGAAAGTGATGTCAAACCTCTTCTCCTCCATAACAGACATTGTAATCAAGTTCTTCTTCATCCTCGGAACATACAAAACATCCATGACCTTCAAAGGAGGCTAAGAATCCCTCTCAAAGGTCATAGTCCCCACACCAACAACTGTCACAGTGCTGTCATTTCCTAGTGCAATCTCAATATCAACTGCCCTCTCTGCAAACTTTGAAAAGAACTCCCATGCACCTGTCATATGGCTGGAAGTCCCGCTGTCTATGTACCACACATCGGATGATGTACTCCTTCTAGATGTAGAAGTAATAAATGCAAAGTCCTAATCAAACTGTTCCACCTCTGCTGAATTTGCAGTACCCTTCTTCCCCTTGTTCTTCCTCTCAAGACACGTAGCAGCGTGGTGTCCCATCTTCTGACATGCCCAACATTTGATTTTGGACATATCTGTATCTTTCTTCTTCTTCTTCTCCTTTTTCTTAGCCCCATTTGATGAGGCCCCTTTCTTGGCCTTCCCTTTGTTCTTTCCCCTAGCTGTCAAGGCTACATCCTTCTCATCTACTATCTTCATGCCACCACTGCCAGTCTTCCATATCTCATGCTGCACACAATCATCCCAGAATCTGTCCCAATTGGGAAGATTCTCCCTAGAGGTAACGACATCTCCAAATACCTCTCAAGACTTAGGAAGTCCCACTACAACTATCTTGACTAACTTTATGGGTGCAACTGTCTCACCAGTAGCAGTCAAATCATCACGTACTTGTTTGACCCTACGAAGATAATGAACTACACTTTCAGCCTTTGTCATCTTGATGTTCTTCAATTGTTCTTTGAGTACCATCCTCTGGCTCTCAGTGGTATTTTGATAGAGAGTGGTTAGAGCTGTCCACATCTGAATGCATATGTGTTTCCTCTCACCCGAGGAACCACATGATCCTTCAGACTGTCCATCAAAATCCTTTTTGCCTTTGCATTATTTTTTGTGAATTTAGCAAGTTCATCTGCAGCAGTAGGAGGTACAATTACTTGCCGCACTATTTCCCAAACTGCTGCCTCCTCAAACACTGTCTGAATTATGTCCTTCCAAATGGCATAGTTGGATATCCCATCCAGTCTGTCCTCATCCTTAAGAACATGGCCATGACTGCTGTCCAAAATTTATAAAACCAAGAAAATGGAGAAATGAACTTTCCAGCACACCTTGCTGTCCCAAAAGTTCAGTCTGTATGGCTGTTCAAAAATTCAGTTTGTTTTCCAAACCACTACTCGCTGTCCCAAACTACTATCTGCTGTTCAAATTGCAATTTTTAGTCTATAACTTTGATACCATGTTGAAATTTGATGACTAAAAAAAGTTTCTAACAATCCCAACCCGGTTTTAATTTCATCTTATCACTCCCATTTAGTGAAATGCCCTTACCCATAAACATATATTCAACATATAGAATTCTGGAAATGAAATTTTCAGATTAAAACACATGAGGCTGTCAACACATGCTGAAAATAAATATGGACATAATCAAACCAGCAATACACATAAAAATACACAGATTTTTGGTCAACTTAGAGCCAGGCAAATCCCCTTCAATCTTCTCTGGGGAAATTCTGTTAGAGAGCTCTTCAAATTTATTTGTCTTTCAAGTTCAGGAAAAATACATTTGCAGACGAAACAAAACAACAAAATACAACTTATCTCTTCAGCCCAAAACTCTTTGAAAACCGTGCGCACTTTTCCTCTATTCCCGTGCCCACTTGAAGCTGAAAATACGGACTGTACTGTACCATACAAACTCTATGGATTGTACGTATTTCCATACTGCTGTATGGACTGTATAGATTTTTTTCTTCAAAAAATTCTCTCGAATGGCGTGCAACTCACAATGTTAAATGTTGTTCATATTATACCTTCTTCTGTCTACTAAATCTTGATTTCCATGCCCAGCTTTGCGCAGAAATCACTCCTTTAGCTCGCTGCAACAAATTTCTCTTTGAGAACTTTTTTCCAGCTCTCAGCCTCCTTTCTCCAATCTGCTCATGAAGAATGAATTGCAGTCTCTCTTTTCTTTTCCCCTTTTTGTTTCCCTAAATGACTTTTGGGCAACCCTAAGATCTAGTTCAGATTCATTTAGATCAAGGGATGAGAAATCCGTCTGGTAATATAAGTAAACAGAAAATTTATTGTACCATTAGTATCAGAGCTGTTGAAGCCCACGCCTATGGCTCTCCCTGCGTCTCTCCTACACTGTCCTGTTGCCGCTGCACGTATTATTCTACCTCCTCCCTGTGCTGTCGTCCGGTGCCTTCCATGTATTATCGTACACCATTATCCGCTGTGATCCGCCTAACTTTGCCCAGAAATCACTCCTTCAACGTGCTACAACAAATTTCTCCTTCATAACTTTTCTCCAGTTCTCAGCCTCCTTCTCCAATCTGCTCATGAAGAATGAATTGCAATCTCTCTTTTCTTTTCCCCCTTTTGTTTCCCTAAATGACTTTTGGGCAACCCTAAGATCTAATGGGTCAGATTCATTTAGATCAAGGGATGAGAGTAAATTTGCATTTAATTCTCATTTTCTATATATTAACTCACCCATTAAATAAAGTACCAACATTGTACTTTATCTCTAAAGTCACTTTTCACTTTATAATGTAACATTGACTTTACCACTTATAAAGTTACTTTCACTTTATAAAGTCACACTTAGGAAAATAATTATTTTGGACACTTTTCCCTAGGTAGAGACTAACGCGTGGGAAACCACTTGTCCAAGGTACATTAAGGTACGTTAAAAATCAACAAAATTTAAATTTCTATGGCGTCTTCTTTGTGTTTGTAGCTTTGGTTTTCTATCAAGAGTCCATCTATGGCCTTCTCCAGAATTATATGATGGTCCTTGTGCCAACTATTCATTATTTTGCTCACTTATTTTTGTTGGCAGGGGGAAATTTTGGAGTAAATTCATTTCATGCCAAGGATTCAAAAGTTAAACCTCACTGGAATATTTGTGTGCTAGGAAATCACCATTACATTAGATGAAAATTTTCTAATTCTTTGAGAGAGGAATAAAACCTGGAAAAAAGTGGAATATTTCCTCAGTGATTAGATCTGTTTTTCCTGTTATGAGTGAGTCTGGTCTTCAGATAATGGGCTTAGACTCCAAAAAATTGTCCGAGCTAGAAACTCTATGCATTTGGGTTTCAGTTCTGCTGAAGATCAACATACTTTGAATATACAGTATAAGACATCTTTTAGATTGACAATGCCTTTCTATATACTCATTTGTCAAAGTCCACAATTGCTTTTTACAATTTTGTTGCCTTATTTACTTGAAGTGTTTTGCCCCTTTTGCAGTGCTTTTCATTATGAATGCCATTGGGAAATTACATGTTTTTCTCCAGTTTTTTATTCCTTTTTTACATGTCTCAACATGCCAGTATAATACATTTCAGTTAGTTCATTTTAATGAAACCCAATAGCAATAAAATTGAGTTTCTGCATTAAAGCATCATGCATATCATTATATGTTGAAGTAAGCTAAAAATGCAGATATGCTTTCAACAATCTTCAAGATCCAATTACCAATGTCAAATTTTGTTAATCTACTCTCATTTAAGATTTTACTTGAGGTTTACAAGTTTATTGATTTGAAGAATGTGTCTTCTAATTGCTGCAGTAGTTGAAAGTAGATGCTTTAAAGACCTCTGCATCAAAATCTGTCCAGAAGTATCCAGGTTTAATTCTGTGATGGAAAAGGATAAAATGAGCATTTCTGGAGGACCAAGCTCAAGTGAAGATTTAGATTGGACAAATTTGAATATGGAACATAGAGTCTATGGCATTCTGGCTTATGAACTTATTGGACCACCTGTGGAGAAAAGTTGCATATGCGAGCCTATTTGTGCTTCCAGCACTGACAACTATCCACGTGAAAGCATCAACTGGACATTGTGTCCATTGGATGAAGAAAACGGCATGCCATCTTATTGGTCAAGTAAAGGAGAAAACAATAAAGATGTCTCTGAGACATTGACTTACAGGTTGCACAAGAATTTGTGTGTTGTGCACGAAGTTAAATTACGTCCATTCCAAGGTTGTGTGAATTGAAAGCAATGCTATTCATGGGAAAAGATTAAAATTTCTTTGTTCAAATTTCATTATCTGCTATCAGTTATATGATTTAACAAACAAAAATGCATATGTTATATTTCCTATCATTTACCTCTCACTAAGTTGCTAACTAATGTCCATGAAAACCTTTCTCCACAGCTTGCTTCCAGAGGGGGAATCCTATATATTCACCAGGTGCAGTTCGTTTTCGGTTTGGTTATTCTAGCTCGTCACCAAGAATCAAAAGTTCTGTATTGGATGGGTCCATGTCGTCTGATAGATTGCCCTGTGAAGACTATATCTGGACTTATATCTCTCAAGAGTACCCAGTGTTACAGGTATCTTCCTGAATTCTACTAATATATGCTTTGCTAGAAAGTAGTGATGGATGAATTACATATGATGAAAAGAAGTGGGGTAAGAGACAGATAAGACTACTGACAAAAGCAAGTTGATTTTTAGTGATTTGAATGCTTATCGAAGATTCAATCAGTTGGGGTGTTTGTACTGGGTGTAAGAAACATACCTGCACATGTACTGCACTATTTAATTGCTTTCTCATTTTGAAATTCTTAAGCCACTTAGCTCAAATAGATGGGAACTAAAGGAAGATGATGAATTTCTGGAATCCAGGTGTCCATCACTGGGTATGTCTTTTAGGCTTGGACCTCAGATAATTGGATACTAGATAGTGTAGCTAGCCTAAAATTGGTATAACTGAGTTTGCGTTTTAGGAAATTTTGTCTACTCTGGGTTGGAATGTTATTGTTCTCTAACATCCTTTTGAGAAATCTTTTATTTAGAGGAACAATGCTAGCCATACAAAAGTAGTGCAATGTGATTGTTCTAGGCTATTGCCAACTTAAAGTAATTAATGGTATCTATGTTTTGTGGTGGTTTTACAGATAAATGTTAATTTACTGATTTTATGTCACCTTTGCAAGACAACTTGTTGCTAGGTGGTGCATCTGAAAGAAGGAAATATTGTAATCACGGTCCTTTTGTTGTGGAGGGGTGAGGCAAGGCATTTATTCTTGGATAACTTCAGTCACATCTCAGCTGTGTTAGTTGTGTATCATAGTTTATGTGTCAAACCCCATTGAAGGTTGCCATGTAGGGGCATTTTCTACCATGGGCCATGGCATGGTAACAAGTGTTAATTGCTTGCATATATTTGAACTAGCTTTGGGGATTTTGGTTACTGAATATTTTTTTTGAAATCTTTCGTTTTGATTACTAGTGTGGGTTTGACACACGCAAATGTGTACATGAATACACATTTAGAATGAGCGAGTGGTTTCATTCATATGTTATTAGATGATGTAATGTCTCATTACATTGCAGGAGAAGAGAGTATGTTAAGTAACCTCTCAAATGCCTAATGATTAACTACTACACTAATCACTGCATTAAATTACTTTATTATATGTTCAGGTTTTAAATATGACCTTTATCTCTAACATCCTTCCATAATGGTCATTTTACAATGCTTGTTCAAAATACAAAAATACAATTTTTGGAAAAGCACCATGTTTGCAGTTCCCCCCAGGATAATATCTTCAAAACAGTGACTGGAAATGAACTGTATCTAGTAAGGTTGATGAAGTACAATTTATATCACCCTCCTTTTGTCTGATCATCAACTCATTAGCTGGATGAGAGCCAGTGTTGGTTGAATAGTCAACCTTTCTGTAGAATTTCCTTGAAATTCTTCAATGGCTGTTGTGAATAATCTGAAAATTGAAAACTAGTTTCTTTTCACTAAAACACAGAATTTCTCTACTTCAAATTTGCAGTGGAATAGAACAGAATTAAAGGAACATTCACACACAATTAAACACAATATTTTTCTAGGGAACCCAACTGGGAAAACCCTGTGCTTGATTATTGATAGAAACTGAGCATTAGATCTCTTACAAATACAACTTGTCGCAATCTGAAAACAACCTTGTTTTCCTGCTTTGAACCAGGCTTGAAACCCTTGCAATATTGCTGATCCTTGCCTCCTAAATTTATGTGCACAAGCTTCTCTTGGCACACCTTTCTCTCACAAGCTCGACACATAAACCTGTGCAACCTTCTCACAAACCCGTGAGCTCTATTGTCTTGTCTCACCAACTCGTGCTCACAAGACAATGATCAAAATGTGCCTTCATTCCTCCTTTTAAAGCAATTCAAATGGCTAAAGTTAGCAAGTTCTATCTCTGGAATGATTTTGTAATTGATTGAGTTAACTAATTTAAACACACATGCAACTCATCTTGTCTTAATTTTAGAACTTAAGATACAATCACCTGCCCTTTTCCTCATTCAACTCGCACTTCCACTTGAGCGCATTAGTTAACTGCTTCTAAACTCGTCCTGATTTAAAGGAATTAGCTCCTAACTCATAGGAACTCATGCATGCTCAAGGAGAAACTCGTCCCTCTTAGCGAGGAAGGTGTTCTTGGAAGAACCTCGTCCACCTAAATCCTCTCCAACATTACCATGTTCTCCACTGCTGCAGCTGCTTCCTTTGCACTAGAAGACTTCCCTGCTCTCTTCCGTGGAACCTGCTTTGAAGACTTATTATTTCCCACCATGCTATACGAGTCCACCACTTTAGTCATAAGTGCCATGTATCCCATGTACCTTTGTGTTTGCTTCTTAATGCTGGGAGACTCAACCATCTTTTGATCTCCCTTAACCAAATCTTCTGCCCACTTGGCTTGAACTCTCCCTATACTGAAAGTCTATGACTGAGTGGTCGCCTCCACTCGCTCTAGGCTCAAGGTTGCTTGGGAGCGGGAGCAGGGAGCGACATTTTCAAAAGCTCCCGGGCCGATTGCGAATTCTTACATATTTTGATGCATATATGTCAACAAAAGCATGTAGAATGATGAATTAGATATATAAAGCATAAAAACATGGATTGAACTATATAACATCAATCATATAGAAGTTATAATCTTCATCAACTACGTCCACAATTTAGTAACATACAACATATCGAGTCTCATGATTCATCAATCTTAAAGTTTCAAGCTTTCAAAATTCAATATATAACATTTATCATCATTGATCACTAAAGTTGTACTTGTAAGTTGTAATCATTACCACTACCAAGTAACCAAACTATAACAAAGAATATTTAACATGAAATGAAATGTTTCAGCTTTCAACTTTCACGAAGCATCATATTCATAATTCATTACCAATGAGTTATAATTGCCAACTTCAAACTTAAATTGTCATATATTGTTTACAAAAAATATCATAATAAATATGAAAGAGTCAATAGTTATAAAAACTACTAGAAACTAGAAAAGACAAGTAAATCTATTATCTACTGCTTGGGCCTCTTGCCACGAGAAATGTCTAATTTCTGAGAAGCTTGTGGTGGTTTACTGGGAGTCTCCTCCCGCATAGTTGGACGACCATGTCCAAAACCAGAACCAAAAGGCACATGACCTCCACGTGAGGATGTAGATGGAGGCGGTGAGAACAAAGGCAAAAATTGTGGAACTCGAGCACTGCTATTGGATGATGGGGATGGCATTTACTGGGAGTCTTCTCCCGCATAGTCGGACGACCATGTCCAAAACCAGAACCAAAAGGCACATGACCTCCACGTGAGGATGAAGATGGAGGCGGTGAGAACAAAGGCAAAAATTGTGGAACTCGAGCACTGCTATTGGATGATGGGGATGGCATTGTTGCTATTGTTGCTTCATCATCATCTTTCAAAAGTTCTGTTTCCAATTCTTCTAGATGTAGAGTGCCATCCTCCAAATTATCTTCCTTCGGGTTATTGTCCCAAGTCATATATGATGTATCATCATGAGCCCACTCACAATAATGTGTCAACAACCTCAAGTTGTAGTGCACATAAACCAAGCATTCTATTGGATTTTCATTGAGTCTTTTTCTTCTCACGTTATGGATGAAGCTATAGGTGCTCCAACACCTCTTTGTAGAAGAAGTATGTACAACTAGTGAAAACACTTTTTTTTGCCAATTTTGGCAAAAGTCCTTGGCCACCATACCTTTCCCAACATGTAACAACATCCAATCTGTCCCTATCTTGCACTGCATGCAAAATACTTAACACTCCAGTGCTAGTGAAGTATTTTGCCTAATTCAAGGAGCAATCTAGCACACTCCTCCTTGTCAAGGACTAGCTTGTCTAATGTTGTCATATACCCATTTTGTACCTCTGGATTTGTATGGGGTTTGGCCCTAACCCCAACCCCATGTGCAGTTTTCCCAACCAAGATGGGGAGTAGTATTTTGGCATAAGGATATACGCCAAGGCATGTAGTGGAACATTAAGTTTATCCCACTGTGCACACACAAAATTGTAAATAATATCATACAAGTTGGGATTTTTTTCCTGAACAATACCTTTTATTTGCCCCAACATGTTATCCATTTGCTCATACACCTCCCCAATCACTGGTGCATCTGTATCTGCAAAACAAATCATGTTATAAATGGGCTTGGTGTATTGCAGAATATCCCTCACACGTGCCAAAAACTGATCATCAAGAGCGGTCTTTTCCACCTCTTCAAAACCATCATTGTCAAGTGCGATTGGAGCCCTATCCATTAATACCTAGCTGTGTTGGCTTGATACCATGCTAGCCAATGACTCTCTTACCTTCAAAGGGCACTTGAAGCTGAGGTAATAGCTAGAAAATCTAGCCTTGGCAATCTTTAACAGCTCCAACCTTGAGTGATTGCGGAAAAGCCCATGGGTATTGCTATGATTGGTAATAGATTTGATCATTCTCTTGCCTCTCTTGTACAAATCACCAGTCCATCTGTATTGAGGGTTTTTGTTCTTAATAATATCATGCATCAAAAGGTTCATTGTGTGAACCAAACACCCAAACCAAAATATGTTGGGGTATCTATCCTCAATAATTGCTCCTACTGCCTTACAATTAGAAGCATTATTAGTGATGACTTAGATGACATTTTTATGGCCCAATACTTTCAATTGTTTGAAGTAATGGTTCTGCAATGTTGATGGCAGTCTTGAACTAATCTGAATAATCATATGCTGAAAGGAAGATTGCACCACTAGCAGACACACCAAAAACACTTATCAATGGCTTGCCTTTTGCATTTGAATAGCTATCAAATATAATGGATACCCCATAGGCATTCCAAGGATTTGTCAATTTTGGCTAAACTCCTACCGCTTTACAATTAGAAGCATTATTAGTGATGACTTAGATGACATTGTATGGCCCAATACTTTCAATTGTTTGAAGTAATAGTTCTGCAATGTTGATGGCAGTCTTGAACTTTTCTAAGTAATCATACGCTGAAAGGAAGATTGCACCACTAGCAGACACACCAAGAACACTTATCAATGGCTTGCCTTTTACATTTGAATAGCTATCAAATACAATGGATACCCCATAGGCATTCCAAGGATTTGTCAATTTTGGCTAAAGCATGTGATGGTTTGGCTTTTTCATGATCAAGTCCCACGGTTCTAGCTCTATCACACCTAGGGCTCTTGTGTCCTTTAGGGGCATCATTGATGGCAGAAACCATTTCATAACAATAAGGTGAGCGAAGAACTTTGAATGGTATCCTACATGCATAGAGAAACCGGAAAATTTTTGCATCCACATCATCCCTACACCCTTAATAAGGAAATTTGATATGGTTCTACGCCATAAAGGGATGTCTGTGCTGGTTCCTCCATATCCACTACCATGGGTGGATGCTGATGGAGTTCTTAGTCTATGTGATGGCGGGCTAGTGGTGACATGTTGAAAGTCACCCTTTGATCTTTTAGATTTGTATTGGGCTTCCTTCTCTTCCCTTATGTATTTGGCTCTTTGTTGTTGTGACACACTTCCACAAGTTTTGGTTCCTATTTGTTTAAACTTTATTTCCATCCCATGCCATTTTCCCATAGAGATGATTTTTGGCATGGGTGTATGAACCTGTGTAAGTGTTTTTGCAATGGAGGCATGTAAATTTAGTGGTTTCACCCCCTTTTCGTCCTGAAGGCCTAGAAACATATTTCCACAATGGGGTTTGGTCTGTGTTGGTTTTTGTGCCATCATCATCTCCACTCTCATTGTCCTCCTCCTTCTCACCAAGGTACTCTTCTCTAGGTTTTCTCATTCCACCACTACCATTTCTTCATCATCTTCATCATTCTTCCTTCTTTTGCTCCCCAACATCATCATAACCAAAAGAGGAATCAACAAGAGAATGCCAAGCCACATACCCATCATGTTTGAAGTTTTGAACTTTGGTGGAGTTATAGTTTTTTTCCTGCAATAAAATGAAGGAATGAGAATGGGAAAGAGAGAAGAGAACATTTTCATTTAACAATGGACATATAAAAAACACAAATGCTAGATTAGAGTCTTGACCCTACCTCTTTGGCTCTCCAATAACCTTCAATCACAAGCTCCATTCTCCTTTGCAAGCTCCCAAGCAACCCTCTCAATCTTCCTTCTCAACTCAAGCTCTTTTTCCAAAAGCCCTCTCTTGCTCTCTCAATATGCAAATGGTGCATTGTGGGAGGGGAGGATGGCCTTTTATTTATTTTCGCCTCTCCCCTCCCTTCAAAAATCTGTCACGCCAATTTCGCCCATGTGGTGCAATTTTTTTAAGGCAACAGCGATCAAGAATGATTGCTCCCCGATTGCTCCCATCTTAAAAAAATCGCTCTGGGAGCGAACAAGAGCAGTTAGGGAGTGAACGATCCTTGACTCTTCCCTCGTTCACTCTCGAAAAACTAGGGAGTTTTTTTTTTAAGGGAGTGTGCTCCCGAGGTTGCTCCGGATTTTCTCCTGAGCAGAGCGTGCTTCGGGAACAGATTTGAGGGGGGTGGGGGGCTCCCACGTAACGCTGCCTGGGCTATGGTCCTCATCATCCTGCTGGTCAGCCCAATTGCCAACTAGCTTAAATTGAAACTGAGATATTGGTAGAGGCTCCATCTTGGGAGCTCTATCTTGCTCTCATCAACCACCACTTCTCTACTCAGAGCTCTCCCTGCCTTGCTGCGCAAGGATGCATTTGTCTCTACTTGCAACTTGTAGAGATTCTTCACCCTCACACCTATCTGCTTCTTACATCCAAAAGCTAAGTGTTGGAGGTATGGCTTACCTTTGCTGAAGATGATATCATATCCCTTGTCATCAAGGGTAGCTTGTTGAAGTTTCTAAGTCTACTAGTTAGAAACCCTCCATGCACTTTATTGATTTATTCCTACCTACATGTTCCGTTACTTAACAAGTTATTTACAATGTAAATACATAAAATAAACACTAGTGCATGCTCAACATATTACAGATCATCAATTGAAGGAAATCGAAACAAGCACACACATGACACTGTTATTTTTGGACGAATGTCCTCGAAAAAACCTAATGTAGGAAAACCAGTGCAGCTATCTGAGGGTTTTCTTATTAAGCAATTTCAGAGTACAATCTGGGTGCCAAATCCGGCTTAGCCAACAAAGAATGCCCTTGGTAGTAGTACCTCTCAGTCTGAGACAAATGTCCCGGCTGAAACCCCGGATAATCCCTCCGGCAACTCCTCAGCTCCAATCTGCCCCAGAAACCCTAGCGTCAGCCTCTCTCTGCCCACCGTTGGCCCTGTGTCAGCCTTCTGGCCCTCTGCGTCAGCAATGCTAGCCTCTCTGAAGCATTGCGCAGCTCCTAGCTGCCTCTGCGTGGCCTTGCGTGAGCCCTGGCTGCTACTACATTACCCTCTACGGCTCCTGTGCTGATCTCCTGACACTATCTCTGCCTCTATCTCTTTGTACTCAATGCTCCTCAGTTGCAACTCCGATCATTGATTCTATCTCTCTTAGCAAACCCCGCTCTAGAGAATAGAATCACTGATCATCTGGTGTGCTCTCCAAGTGACCCTCAAGCCCCCTCTTATACTTTTCTCATTGACATATGAATGGCCGAGATTAAGTCCCTAATCAACGGCTAAGATTAGATCTGGCTTGATCCATGTCTTTTGGACCATTCTAACACAATTTTATATTAATCCACATTAATATTTTAATTTCCCTAAGTTCATACTTAGGGACTCCATTAAAAATATTAATTATTTTAATATCTTATGAACTGTTTAGAATCCTGGGTATTAGAGATCTAATGTGCCCCAACCTCTCCACCAAATTTCGTGGCTAGAGCACATCCGATGCTACCACAAATCAACATAGCTACCAAAACAAAATTCTGCCTCAATCTTGGAACATAGAGAACATCTTTGAGATGAAGAGGATTACTTGAGTCCCTCTGAACACTGACAGTACCAACTCCTCTAGCTGCATACTGACCATCATCTCCTTGCTCAATCTGAAACTGCATGTCCTTCTCCTTCAGGTGGCTGAAACTCTTCTTGTTCATGATCATGTGGAAGGATGCTCCTTAAACACATCTGGCAAGTATTTTGCCTCCTCTTCTGCTGATCCCTGAAACTTCTGCTACTTCAGAATGCTTGCATCTCCAGCCGTCAAATCTGCCATTATCAGCCTCTCTTGGTTGCTCCAAGAAGACTGAACATAGGCTACTCAACTGCCCACTATCTGCTCTCCTGTTCCTTCAAGATTGTCAGCTATTGAGGACTTCCAAGTTGGCCACTAACAATGTCCTTTGCTGCTCCAAAGGATCACATTCTTAGGGGCTTTGTCAAACTGCCCTCTTACCACTGGTTTGCACTCCTGCAACCCACTGAACTAAGGCACACGAATTTGCGTCCTAACAGCCCATTAGCTCCTCTAATGAGCACTGTACATGAGGTTTTTAACTCTGCCCACTTAAAGATCTCCTGCTTCACCAATATGTTGTACTTAGGGGTTACACAATCAACCCTCTAAACACCCTTTCAACTGCTCTGAAAGACTACTTCTTGGGACTGGTTAAGATCCAATCCTTAGGGCATCCAACTGACCCTCCATTAATCCTTTTACCCACTGTAAAGTGACTGAACTTTGGGCTTGCATGCACTGTTGGAACAGACTTAAGGGCGGATCCACAGTGACTGTACATGCATTGAGAAGACCTTAACTAGGGATTCAAGATCTGCTGTTCTAAATACTTTAGAACCAACTTTCCATCTCCTTGCAACGACCAACATGTAGTAGCGAATCCACGTACCTTAACCTGATTTTACCTTCATCTTATAAGGTCACTGTTCTGTGCATATGACCTGAGATTTCTTTTTCTGTTTGGCCCTCTTTAGGGCTCCTGTGGCTGCCTCAGAGGTGCCCTAAACTTGGCCTGCAATACTTCTTCAGCTTTCCGTTAGACACTTCTTCCAAATCTCTTTTCCTACGCTGATCCACAATTGTATGCCATCTTCTTTCCTGTAACAGACTAGGCATACGAACCTCCAAAATGCTGCTCTAGAAGTCACAGCCCTTGTCTTAAGGATCAGATCTTTCCTGAGGTCAGATCACAAAGTATTTGGGTTATGGTATGTACAGAACTTCATAAAATACTTGGCCAAGAGCTCTCCCTATCTCGGGCTTATCAGATCACAAGAGATTGGAACATAACTCGTCCTCTCTTCACGTTATATCAACTCCTTAGGGTCTGCGGCCAGATCTGGTTGCTCCTTAGCCTATGATTGAAGCCCTTGAGATGAATATGTGAACTTGTGCTGGCTTAATTCTGTACTCGCTCTGATACCATGTAGAATTTCCTTGAAATTCTGCAACTGCTATAGTGAACAATTTGAAAACTGAAAACTAATTTCTTTCACTAAAACACATAATTTCTCTACTTAAAATTTGCAGCGGAATAGAACAGAATTAAAGACACATTCACACACAATTAAACACAATAATTTTCTAGGGAACCCAGCTGGGAAAACCCTCTGCTTGATTATTGATAGAAACTGAGCATTAGATCTCTTACAAATACACCTTGTTTCAATATGAAAGCAACCTTGTTTTCCTGCACCATGCTTGAAACTCTTGCAATATTGTTGATTTTTGCCTCCTAATTTATGTGCACAAGCTTCTGTTGGCTCACCTTTCTCTCACAAGCTCCACACATAAACCTGTGCAACCTGCTCACAAACCCATGAGCTCTATTCTCTTGTCTCACCAACTCGTGCTCACAAGACAATGATCAAAACATGCCTTCGTTCCTCCTTTTAAAGCAATTCGAATGGCTAAAGTTAGCAAGTTTTATTTCTGGAATGATTTTGTGATTAATTGTGCTAACTAAGTGAAAACACACATGCAACTCATCTTGTCTTAATTCTAGAACTTAAGACAATCACTCGTCCTTTTCCTCATGTAACTTGCACTTCCACTTGAGCACATTAATTAACTGCTTCTAAACTCGTCCTGGTTTTTAGGAATTAGCTCCTAACTCATAGGAACTCGTGCATGCTCAAGGAGAAACTTGTTGTGGTTCCTTTGATTAAGACACAAATCAAGGAACCCTTTCTCACTATCATTTTCAACACTTTCCAGCGTTGGTGGAAAAATTGGCTTGTTCATTGAACTCTTACCTCCACATCTTGTTAGTCCATCAAATCCAAATTTTGCCTATCATTCTTTAAGTAAGCACCATCTTGTTTTACCACTTCAGCTTCACTGTCTTTGAGGGTCATTTTCTAATGAAATTATGAGCACAACAGATAATGCGTGATATGCGCCTTGTTTTCCTTTCTTTTTTGCTGATATGGACTTGTTTCAGTAGCAAAATCCTCTAGGGCTTCGTTGTTTAAGATCGGTCTCACTTGACACCTTTCTGACCTAGGCATTACCATTGGGTTTTCAATGAAACTACAGGCATTTTTCTGCTGGACCAATCCTTCATTCTTTTTATCTATCAATCAGAGTAATCCCTGTTTCTCCACATGCATAATGACCATTATTTGCTGTTCTCATCAACAATAAAACACCAATTATTGCTGAAATTTATGTCTAATTATGGACTACGTTTCATTGTACTACTAATCAAAAGTATCCTTTCTGTCAAACACGAAACATAATAGATAACTTTAATCCATACCTAGATAAACTAAGATATTGGATCAAACATAGTAGATAACTTTAATGGATAAAGTTGTCATTGATGTCAATTACATGGCAACTTGGGTGCATTGTTGAAGAAGATGAAACCCTAGTCCTTATCCTAGAAGTCATAACTTGCAAGAAACCCTAGCATGAAATGTCTTAAACCCTAGTTGAAGCATATACCCTTACATGAAAGCATAGGAGAAATCCCTAAGTGCATTTAGGGTTGGCAAACCCTAGGAGAAATCCCTAAATGCATATGTATTATGTACATAATATCTTAACCCTAGAATCATTAATGTCAATATGATATCAAGATTGACCCTAACCCCAAATCCTTGCTATTAATCCCCTAACCGTAATAATTTAAAGACCTAACCCTAATCCTATAAAACCCTAACTTTTTATAACAAATATACATCCTAGTCCTAAGTTCTAAAACACTAATCCTAAAAACCCTAAAAGATATTCATAAAAAAATTATTATCTTAAAAATACTCAATACTCCTTTGATTCACCATTCCTTAACTCTATTATAACAAATTATTAAATTTTCATAAGTGCAACCTTTATATAAAGTCTACCCTATGCTTAAACAATTGAAATTAATACACAACTAAATTCCAAGATGTTACATATCATGGGCCCACATTATTATCGCTGGAAAATGAAGGATGACTTCACCGTAAGTCATCCCCATTGTTGGAAAATGAGTTGGCTTCAGTTCCTTCAAGTCGGCTCAACCCATCCAATATGTCTCTTCACATGAAGCATCCACTATATATTCATGACAAAAATGACTTCAAATATATGTTGAATTTCCACAGATGATTTGGTGAGGAAGAAGGGACAATTCACATCTTGTGAATGCAAAGAAAGATAAGCGTGCAATTCATAATATACTGTTGATGTCTTTGGCCCTCTAATTTATTTTGGGTAATGTGCGCTAATAAATCTGGTTTTGGCAGAACTTCGAAACATTAGATTGTGGTTCCTTTAAACTTGGATTTGTTGGAGAGGTTCATTGAAGCTCAAACAATGGACAATTATCCTCAGAAGGCTTGGACAGATCTGCAAGAAGCTGCGCAGACCTGTAAAAAAAACTTTTTATTCTAACCTGTGGAGGAATTCTGTGAAGACTGAACTTCAGATCTGATGAAATATTTGTAAAGATATGATGTTAGACATCAGTGCAAACCTTTGGTGGATTCCATTCGTTCTGTGATTACAGAACTGTGAAAAAATATTGTTGCGGATCTGTGAGAGTTCTATGTTGACTTAAGAAGCACCTATTTTCGGACCTGTTGAAAGATTTCTGGAAATATAATTTCGGACCTGTGACTTGTTGAAGGCATTTTTTGGACCTACAGTAGCATCTTCTTGAAAACTGTGGAAACCGTCATTTCGGACCTGTGAAAATTACAGTTTAGACTTTTGTGGATTGTTTCAGACCTTCAGTGTTGTCACAGTTTTGGTTTTGTCCTACTATTACAAGCACAATGTTGACATTGATTTTGCAAACCTCATTTCAAGGATTGGAGTCCTCAAGTGTATAGCAGTGTTACACTGTTATGAATCAAATATTCATAACTCAATATATATTCAGAGTTCCAGAGACTGTGGCTTTGATGGCTGCAAGATCACCGTGTTAACCACTAAAGAGGTGCTAGGTTCCTCAAGCTAGATGAGAAAGGTGGTCCTATTCTCTATCGACCAAGCTTAGACTTGGATGGCTGCTCTTAAGGTGAGATTATTTAATCATTTAAGTAAATGATCTTAAGTTACCAACAATGAAGTACTTGGACAATAGATGAATTACAATCTCAACCACAAGAGAAAAGTGCTCAAGGCTCAACGGTGCCAGGAAATATGACAAGTAACACCAATAGACAATTGCTTAAAAGACAAGATCAATTCTACTTCAAGATTATAATCAATGAATAACCAATATGCCTAAATACACAATTAGATTCTCTTATCACACTAGTGATTAAACTTGATTATGAGATCCACAAGAGATATGCATTTCACCAATGAGCAATGTACCAACTTATCCGACAATGATAGTAGCAATGAGATTACAATGTCACTTAGAGCAATTAGGCAAATTTATTAAACACTTTATCAACTTGATTAGAGCACTTAATGTGTGAATGCAAGAGTGTTAAAAAGATGCCAATGACTAAAATTAAGCGCAAATCACTTCAACCAGAAATGATTATGAATTAAAAGAGCCTATTAGCTAATTTTAGAGACTTATGTGTGATTTATTATCACTGCAACCTTTAATTACGAGGTCTGCAATTTTATATCCTCAGTCAAAAGATAATGTACAGTGCCCAAAATAAGTTAGAAAATTAATGCATTCAACTTTCCAATGATTACTAATGATATATGAGACTGCTTAAAAGCTATAGACCAGACTTATTATGCTGAAATCGGACCTCAAAATGATGCATATCAGACTTGAAAAAACTTAGAAAATGAATGATTAAGTCCTTAATAAACCCACAAGGTGTCACATTATTAATGCCACTTTAGCTCTAATGATTAGCTAATTAGATTGAGTGATTATTAGATGATCCTTAGTCAATTTTGATGATTATATTTGAATTTATATGACTGCATAAATGGTTGTAGCAGAACAGAGAAAATGATGAAAGGGAGAGAGACAAACCAAGAGGCCTAGAGGCGTAGTTGAGGGTTAGTTTGACCTCCAATGAGCTTGGTTACTTGCAACCACAATGTTAGCGCAAAACCACAATGTGCTATCACTCAAATAATATCAAAATCTGAAATAACTTAATACAAGGCTAGGGGAAGGGCTAGGAAACCCCAAGACTAGGGCTAGAAATGGTAAATGAGAGGTTAGGAGGGAAAATCCAAGGCAAGGAAGGCCTAAAAGGCTCAGAAAAGGACACATCAAGGGGAGATAAGTCCACAAGGTCTGACGTTGGGCAAGAAAAGGCCCTAGAGGGCTCACGACTAAGGGAAAATGCCCCTTAGGGGCTACGACTAAGGCCCAAAGGGAGGCTGAGGGCTCCTAAGGGCAGCCTGAACCCACGAATTAGCTTGAAAGAGGGGGACGAGGCCTTTAAGAGGCTAGATGACTCCCTTAGAGTGAGGCTGAGGCCTCTTTCAACGCAACACTAGGGCAAACAAAGGGGGTCACGACCCTTTTATGGCTGCGGCTAGCCAAGACAGGGGAGCAGAGGGGAAAAGAAGGTTGAGAAGGGGGTTATGTCAAGGAAGAAGAAGGGCCGAGGGCCCCGTGAGGCCTCCAGGCCTCACGACTAGGCCAGGAAAGGCTAGACGGCTAGGCCTTAGAGCCTAAAATATTTCGAAACCCTGCAACAAAAAAAATCCTTCACAAATTCACTGCAAAATTGTTGGATGGCTTCCTCTTTAGGCAGAATGACTAGCTTGGAGGCTAGATCTTGCCTTCCTAGGCCAATATCTACCTCCAAATCCCAACAAAATTCTTTGATCAACCTGAAATGCACCTCCACAAATGAATCAAAAAATACCCAAACGCCAAATATATATACAAAATACAAAACCCCAAAAACAATAAAACCCCAAAATACTAAAACCCCAATTACTGCAAAACGAATAGGTTAGAAATAATTTACGAATATACAATATTTACAAACTTTAAAATTTTTGGAGAAAATAATTTTTTGGATAAATAACAATGGATAAGTATATTTTCGAAAAGTAAATATTGGTTGAAACCCTCCTGCAAAATCAAATACCATATAGAAATCTCAATGTGATGCCCCTTTTTCTGTTGTTCCTCAAGGCATGGTTAGGATGGATTTTCAGGAGTTGGAAGTAGACAGGTCACAGGAGCAAGTTTACTTCATCAGCGGGCCTAGGGTTTTTTGGAGATGTTTAATGGGGTTTTGATGAGTTTTTATGGGATCCGATGGCATTCACTTGGCATATTCCATCATTTGCACAACTTGCCTTTTGTTCCGTTGTATTCTGACAACTTGAAGAGGGTTATTATTGGGCCTAACTTAATTAATTACGCTCAAGGTGGCATTCCAAGAAGAATACTTGACAGAGCACCTTAGTGTAATAGCTTGTTGGAATCGAAACGAGGTTTTGCTCCGCTTGCTTGGCAAGCTCAAGTTCCATTATTCCTTCATGTGATGTACTCTTTTCAATGGATTAATAAAATGGCTTAGTGATTTTATTGACATCTATTGTGTATCAATTTGTTGGATGTGTGTCTATTTACGATTATTTTGTTGTTCAAGTTCATTTATGGTATCTACCGTTAAAATTTCCATTAGGGATATTACGCTCAAATCCCAAACATAGTCAGCCTTTCCCCACAGTCTGTGAACTTGAAGCCCAAAGGCTAGCATATTTGTAAATCTCTATTATATTCTCAAGAAAATTGTTAGATCATATAGTGAATTAGATCACCTAAGACAAAATATATCAACAGAATGTTCTTATCACCGACAAATGAAATAACAATTATTAATCAATATTTAGCTCAAAATAAGATCACACATAGCTAACACATACCATAGATCAGCGAAAGAAAAACACCATGAACTGAACCCCAAAGTATTTCTATTATAAGTGTTCTTAGCAGAGTAGCAGCTCAATACCAGTGTTACAATATTTTACATCGTCCAAAGATAAAAAATAGAAGTTCAACAACTTCTTTATATAGAGAAACCCCTGCAAGTGGAAAATAATAGCTAGTTGGCTGGATCCTTGTCAAAATAATATTGACCATTGAAAATAGCTTGATGATCTTTTAATCTCCACTGTTGAATTTCTTATTTTGAAGAAAAATTCGATTTTTTCTTAAAACACATTTTTAACTAATCCAAAAAGTTAATATTTTGGATTAATTTCCTCAAAATTTTGACTTTGACTTAACTTTCAAGGTCCAAGGGCCCAATTTTTCTTAAAACATCCATTTTGGCCTTGGTGGTGAACCTCAAAAAAGTGACTTTCCTTTGATCCATGAATTTTTTATTATTTCCACTTTGAGAGAAATTAATTTCTCTATAATTTTTTTTTTGATTCAAAATTAATTAATTTTCTAGCTTAGGATTTAATTTTATTTTTGCCAGAAAAATTAATTAATTGACACTAGAGGGGATTAATAATTTTTCGGCCCTCAAATATTTTAGCCATGGTGTCTAAGTATGAGGGACGATGCATTAAAATATTTTTTACATCAAGATATTACAATTAGTTCAACCCTCAAAGGGGGAATACATCTTTATGTTGATATTTGTGTAGCTTGGGAGGTACTCCAAGCCCTAGTGTTCGAGGGTTGGAGGTCAAAGCACCACAAATGGGCTTGTGGTTTTGAGACCCAAGCTTGGGGCTTTTGCACCCATCGTGATTTGTGTCAAAACCATGATGGAGGTACGACATGTGATGGATGAGGATGATAGTGCTCGACAATACGATTCCAATGTATCGAGAATCGTTTGAATTCGAGTTGTCATTAGAGAGTATGAATTTTTGAAGTTATGATTGGGTTTTGTACATGAAGTGTCAAGGTCGACCTACGGTTAATAAGGCCTAGTGACAGCTGTTTTAGATCTATTATGACGTCCATTGAAGCCCTCATTTAATGTGTAAAAGGGAGGTGACTGTGAGATTATAATCATCCAAGAAGAGCATCAAAATGTTAAGAATACCTATGCGTTTGAAGTGCGGATCTCAGGCAAGGATGAGGAGACAGGGCAGCCGAGTTTAGGAGAGGTTCTTCTTTGTGTTTTTGTGCAGATTTCTCTATGGAGAAAGCCACAACTAGAAGGTACCTAAAGATCAGATTTGTGCCCAGTTTTTGGCATGTCTCCCATGCTAAACAAAACCGCAGACCAGAGGTAAGGTTAAAGGGTTTTCTGTGCTTAATTACAGTGTTTGGGTATTCTATTTTGGGCTGTAGGTGATGATGTTACAGCAGCATTAGTGGAGGTTTGTTGAGAGGCCGAGAGACCTAGTAAGGGTCCTCTTACCTAGCCGTGGCTCATAAGGAGACAATGCAACCCAAACGGAAGGTGTAAACCCTTGTCTAAGTGTCAAACTCTTTGCTGTAGCAGATCTGAGAGCTGTAGGGTGCCTTGAGGTGGTTTCTTAGGGACATACAACAGCAGATTGGAAGCCTAGAAGGACAACAAAGGGTGACAAGGGAACACAATGATTGGAGGACTGTTGTGGTAGATTTTGGAGTGTTTCTGGATGCCCTAACCAGAGATAAGAAGCTACAGCTGTAAAGCACAGAAATCATGAGGCAACATCAAGGTGGTTGTAGATGACTCCTTGGTAATGTGTTGATGCAGGTGGATGGATGTCCTAGTGTAGGACAATTTTGGGTTGATGTGGGTACAAATTTTGGTATGGTTACACCTCAGATTTGTGAGCAACAGAATTGCACAGAGGGTAGAAAGTGTAGTGGGTATTTGGAGAAGCCAAAACCTCCACAGATTTGTCCCATGTGACAGCAAAGGGAGCAACTTACAAAGAGAAGTAAACCATAGTTGTAGTGGAGGTCTAGAGGCAAGGATCTAGAGCTGATGATGACTGATATTAGGCTTTAGCCCTAACCAGATTTCAGACCTAGCAGCAGTAACACATAAGCTCATGAGAAGGGTATCCTAGGTGAGGACATGATTGGTGCCCAGGTTTGTGCAACAACTCCTCTATTGCAGAGCAAAGGCAGAATGGTGAAGTCTGTGGGCAGCCGTGTGTAAGGGTCTCCTAGGTGTGGGGATGCCCTAACTATGTGCAGATGCTACAACGTGGACTTGGTCTCTCGTGCACTGTTGGAGGGCAACGTGAGAGAAGATCAAGTGTGGATGAGATTGGGCACTTATGGTTTGCTGGAGGACAACGAGATAGTGTCCAAGTTGGAACCCGGTGAGCAACACCTTGATGGAGAAAGGTAGTTGCGAGAGAGGCAGTTGTTGAGCTCAAGTGTCTGATCAACTAGGAGCAGTTTGTGGAGGCTGAGACTTGTGTGTGGAGAAGGACTTCTAGAACAGACGATGGGCTGTCCTCCTAGCCCGTGTTCATTGTGGGAGATGGACATCTTATAGCGATAGGTGGCAGTCCTCCGTGCCTTATGTTGGTCTTCATCGATGTAGCGCAGGAAGACCATAGTGGGTTGAAGTCTCTGAGTAGCTGAGGAGCAACAATGGGCAGTTGAGAGTTGTTCACAAGTGGAGTTGTGAACAACTCAACAAGAGTCTCGATGTGTTGTGACCTTGATTAATGAAGGCACAACTAGAGAGCAGATCGACAACTGATATTCAGTGGCCAGATGGACTTGGAACATTGATAGAGGCAGGAGCTGTAGATCGGAAGCCGAAGGACTAGGCAGGTATAGGGTACGACCGAGAGGAGCTGAGAGAGCATGCTACAACTAGATGGTCAAAGTATCTTGTTGAGGATAGATTGGTTGTCGATGGACTGACACCAAGTCCCAGTTTTGTATCTTGTATTCAATGATGTATGAGGCCCATTATCCCTGGTACTGGAGCCCTACACTATTGTATTATATGTTGTTAATATAAGGAAGTTGGGTTGATAAACTATAAAGTTGTCTATGTTCTGTGCATGTGTGATTTACTGCTTTATATGTCCGTTGTGCAAAGTAGTTTATGGTTGAGACTCTTGGTTTGGTAGCGTTAGTGATTTTAAGACTCTAACCTAGACCCAAGGTCGTGGAAATTCAACACTTTACACATAGACGCTTATGACATTGCCCAATTTTGCGACACAATATGATCCAATATAAACCAAGTGGTTTGTAATAAAATAATTTAGCCAAATGTGCTTAAATTATTCCCAAACACACTTTTAGAAAGACTCGGTATAACACTAGGACTCACCTAAGTCCTTGTCAAGAGATTCCACCCTAGCTTTGAGGTTTAAGCTGGAAGGAAAACTGCGCCGATTATCCGTGTTTAGAAATACACATAATTCGATGAGGTTAAAATATTTCCTAGGATGAAATCCGTTGCCAAAATCAGAGGCTTACCTAGGTGTTGTTACATAATTAAGCAGTCATACTAGCATCATTTACAATATAACTTGCAGAAATTGGGTTTATAATGATAAAACTGTGCTGGATGATGACTTTGAACTTCGAAATTTTTTCTTCACATCTTTGTACTCTGCTTCCTTGCACTGTTGATAAAGTGTGGTCAACATCTGACTCCATATGGGGACATGTTGCTTCGTTGAAGGAATGTGAAAATCCAAAATCCTGTATCCAAGAAAATAGAAGTCCATGAAATAGATATCCATTCAAATTCAAAATCATGAATATATAGAGCACTTGCTGGAATTGAAAAATTCTACTCTAACAAATCAAGATATAAAGGCATACAAATTTAAATGCATGAAAAGAAAACTAACTAATGACATAAATAAACTGCTAAGGGTGTAGCGTTAGAAATATAATATAGAAGATGCCCTATGGCATCACATGTCATCCATGTGGCACAATTCGGACCATCTGTTTGCTTATGGGCAAGTCGATTGGATGCTTTTAAGATGTCCCTTGTTGAATCTTGACCCTTTTTGTTTGATTTGAACTTTCATCGCTGCTCTGAATATCCCCCATGTCAAAATCTAGCCTTCTTCTTTTCTTGCCCAGAAGATGAGATGAGGAAAAATGATATATAGGCTAGAAGGACTCAGTCACAACTGCATTATGTTCTGAAGGATGAACCTATGGTTCAATTTCCTCATCCTTGTCCAGCCTTTTCGGATTTTCAACGCGTTGCCTTCTTTCAACTTCTTTGTATAACCTGACCATACCACATGTTGTTGCGGGAATAATAGCATATGATAAGTCCATATGAATACATCCACCAAGTTAGTTGCAAACTTTCTTGGCAAAAGCATTCTCCATACATCTAACACATCTATGATTTCTATGTCCATGGTGATGATTTTTTATGGATAATTTGCCAAAGCAACCTACAAATCTTTAACAACGTTGAGGACCTCAATTTTCGTAGAGTGCATAGAGCAGATGTTGTGATAAGGCCTTGAGATTCTTAGATTCAGTTGATCCATAACTTTCTTAGTCATGACGTTAGTTGAGGCCCGTGAATCCAACATACAATTGTGAAGCAAGCAGTCATTAACTTCCAAAGTAAGAAAAAAAGGTTGATTCTCTTCATTATTCATATAACAATTTAGATCTTTTAACTTAATTTCTTCATCTTTTGGATGCACATTAGTCTTATCCTATTGAGCCATGCCTAGAGCCTTGAAGAACGCTGCTCTTTGAGAAGGAACCTTTAGAAGTTCTAGCACTGGGAAAAAAATCTTAACATTGTTTATCCATGCGGCCCAATCAATTTTTAATCTTGATTGATAGCTTTTAGTTGCAACCTGTTTATTCTGATTTTGATCCTTGCTTTTCTTTTGATAAGTATAACCTTTACTTCTAGCAATTTCGAGAATTTGTTCCTGAGACGAGTTTCACCATACATCTGTGAGATAGGATCTTTCTCATAACTAAATTTGTTGATGGTGAAAGATGAAGGGATCATGTCCTTGCAACAAATTTCCTTTGAAGAATTAACATTATTTATTTGTTCATTGGTTCCTTCCTCTAGGAGTTTTATGGAAAAAGCACATGAACTTTCCTCATGAAAACTTTCACAAGGTCTGCGAAATGGAATAGGTTGATCGACGACATTCACAGACTCAAACGGAGTAGGAGGCCTTTGATCATTTGGAGGATTTCTTTTTGGCCATGAATTATTGTTACCTTGATTGTTATTATTATTTCTAGGCTGGACATTCTGAGCTTGATTTCGTTCCATCTTGATTAGCCTAGATTGCATGGCACTCATTTCTCTAGCATGCTCAACTCTCATTTCCATAATCATTTGAGTGAGTTCTTTAATTGTACCTCCTTTATTTCCATTCTTTTATTTATGACTGAACCTCTTTCACAACCAGGAATTTCTAACTTACTAGAAGCTTTCTTATCCTTTTCTAACTCTTCAACTATAGCTTGAGTAGAAGCTAGATCAATTGGTTTTGCATGTTTTATTTCATAAGATGTCTCAGCACAAAATGCTTCAAGATATTGCTCTACTAAAGACTTGTCAGGAGGTTTATAATTGAGTCATGAATTTGATGATACCATTGGATATCTAATTAAATTCTTCAACTGTTTCGTTCTTATTTTTATTTATGCTATTGATGGCTTTAAACAAATATTTTCCTTCCCTTTTGTCCCGGTATTTTCCCCTGAATACATTGAGGAGTGCTTGCAAAGAATCGAAGGAGTTATCAGGCTTGTCTAAGTAACCACTGTAGTGCATCATCTTCTAATGAAAGGACAAAGAGCTTTATCTTAACATCTTTATAATTGTAGGCAACGACATGAGCATGTTTTAGCAGAAAAGTTGTGAACTTCTTGATGTGAGCATCAACAGTGATTACATTGTTCCTTTGAAAGGTAGGTATCTTATCCAAAAAGGCATCTGGAAGATTATGAGGTTGCCCTTGGATATTAACAAAGTTGCAAGGCCTCTAGAAATCCATGAAGTCTTTGTTGATTTGGGGTAGCATCAGATGTGCTCTAGCCATGAAAATTGGTGGAGATCTCCAAGACCCAGAAACGGTTTGGGCATATTCTAACCGGTTTGGGAGATATTAAAATAATTAATATTTTTAATGAAGTTCCTATGTCTAAACTTAGGAAAAATAAAATATTAATGGGTATAAATATAAAACTGGGTTAGAAGGGTCCAAAAGTCATGGATCAAGCCAAATCTAATCTTAGCCGTTGATTAGAGATTTAATCTCAGGCGTTGATGGACCAACGAGAAAAGTATAAGAAGTGGCTTGAGGGTCAGTTGGAGGACACACCGAGGGAGACCAGTTAGTTCAATTTCTGGAGCGGGGTTAGCTGAGAAATTCGAACTAGTGGTTTGGAGAGCAACAAGTGGCAGAAAGTACGGAATAGAGAGTTAGGAGCAGCACCAGAAGACCAACGCAGAGGTTGGAGAGGTAGACACAGAGGCAACAACAGACTACGCAGTCACTAGAGGACCTGCGTGGGTGATGCAATGAGGCCCAGTGTTGACATAGAGAGGCAGGGGCTGATGTAGAGTGTCTGGGAGCTATGCAAAGGTTAGCCAAACTGACGTTGAGACTGGGAGAAGTGCTGGAGAATTTTTCTCTTTGTTGGTAAGCCAGTTTGGCACCCTGTTGTACTGAAGAATCGCTGAATAATAAAATCCTCCCTTGCTACAACGATTTTCCCACATTGGGTTTTTCTGGGGACTGTTGTCCAAAATATCTGTGTTGATGTGTTGATTCTTGTGAATGTGTTTGTTTTTGTATCATGGTGTGATATTTGCAAAAAAAATTATTTTAATGTTTATTGAAGGAATTTCATAAATAACTTATTGGAAAATAAGTAGGTAAAGTAAAACAGTTGTTGTAGTGATAGAATTTTCACATGATATCAGAGACAGGAAGTGAAAATCAGTTATGGGTCGAGACCATGATTCAGAGGCATCTACATTAGGAGAGTTGCACAAATTTTTAGAAAATTGCACAAGAGAAAGTGATTTCGATTTCTCTATGTTGGCTTCCAGGCTGGAAGAAGTGGCTTGTATGACTAGTTCTACATTATCAGAGGTATGGTATATAGATAGTGGAGCCTCTTGGCATATGACGGGAATCCGGGAATGTTTCTCAGATTATCGAGAGGACAGGATGAACTTTTAGATCACTATGGGGAACAAGGCAAAATGTACTCCAGTAGGGAGGGGTACCGTAGTTTTTTCAAACAAAATCGGGAGAGCGGTTCCGTGTTACCAATGTGCTGCATGTACCAGGATTGGGGATGAACTTACTTTCCGTGTCGCAACTTCAAGGCAAAGGCTATGACTTCTTCTTCACCAAGGAGAAAGTATACGTCAAACACCCGAGTTGGAAAAAGAAAGTGTAGATCAGGATCAAAAGTAACAGGCTATATAAACTACAATTAGAATCACCAATGGCACTAACAGGCAGTCATGGAGACAAAGATTTGAATGAACTATGGCATAGAGGAATGGGACATTTGCACCATGGGGCTCTGAGAATTCTCAGGAGCATTGTAACAGGAGTTCCAAATCTTAGTACGGAACGAGATGATGTATGCAGAGGATGTGCTCTAGGAAACTATGCCAAAGCAACATTTCCTAGAAGTAAAAACAAGGTCAAGAGTGTACTAGGATTGATACACTCAAATATCTGCGGACCTATGTCCACTAAAGCTCTTAGTGGTGCTGAGTACTTCCTTACCTTCATTGATGGCCACTCAAGGAAAACTTGGATTTATTTTTTGAAAACCAAGGACGAGGTTTTCTGTCGATTCAAAGAGTTCAAGGCTCTGGTGGAGAATTTGATTGGGAAGAAAATAAAAGTTTTGCGCTCAGATGATGGTGGAGAGTATGTCGATAAGGACTTCACTGATTTTTGCGCTAAGGAGGGCATCGGAAGAGAGTGGACAACGCCTTACAATCTGAAGCAGAATGGAGTAGCAGAAAGGAAGAACAAGACTATTGTAGAAGCAGCTAGGGCCATGATGTATGACCAAGATATCCCAAAATTCCTGTGGGCGGAAGCATGCAATACAATGTTCTATGTTCAGAACAGGACTCCTCATCGGGCATTGGGCAAGATTACTCATGAGAAAGTTTTCATAGGGAAAGCGCCTGAAGTCAATCATTTTAGGATATTTGGGAGTTTAGCATATTGTCGCGTACCCGAGGAAAAGAGGAAAAAGCTAGATCAAACTGCGGAAAAATGGTATCTAGCGGGATATAGCGAGAACGCCAAGGCATATAGAATCTATCTTCCAGGGAGCAGGAAGGTAGTGGTTCGACAAGATGTGAAGTTCATGGAGGACATGGCTTTTAGAAAATCTCATGAAATGCCTTCCGAGGAACAGTCAAAAGAGGAGCCGTTGGTTAAACCTTTTCAACCAATGGAAGTAAAGAATTCTTCCTCCGGTCAGGAAGATTCACAGGATGAGGAGGAGTTAACAGAAGCACTTGCTGGCAGAGGAAGAACTAGCAGGGAACTTCGTCAGGTTCTGTAAGATGCAGAGGACTTCATCGGTGCACCAAGAAACAATAAGAGGGAGCGAAAACAACCAGATAGATATCAGGCATTAATAGCTCAGGATGGGGAGCCTGCAAGTTTCCAGGAGGCAGCTCAACATCAGGTTTGGCTAGATGCGATGGTAGAGGTGTACAACTCCATAATGGTGAACGATGTCTGGGAGGCAGTGCCAAGGCCTCAAGACGAATCAATGGTAGGTTCGAGATGGATCTACAAGATCAAATACGCTGCAGACGACAATGTAGAGAAATACAAAGCCAAGTTTGTGGCTAATGGGTATGCACAAAAGGAAGGAATTGACTACGAAGGGACCTTCGCCCTGGTAGCCAGGTATATATCTATTAGAACTGTGATATCTCTTGCAGCACAGATGGGGTGGGAGATTCACCAAATGGATGTCAAAACGACATTTCTGAATGGGGTGATAGAAGAAGAGGTATACATTGAACAACCAGAGGGCTTTGAGTCACATGAGAAGAAGTCTCATGTATGCAAGTTGAAGAAAATTTTGCACAGGCTGAAACAGGCACCTAGTGCATGTTATGGTCGAATCCATGGCTACTTGCAGAAGATGGGATTTGTCAAGAGTGACGAAGATCCAAATCTCTACTTTCTGCTTGTAGAGAATGAGCTGCTAATCTTAGTATTGTATGTGGATGATCTCTTTCTGGCAGGATCATCCAGGTTCATCGGGGACTGCAAGAAGAATCTAGCCACATAATTCGATATGAAGGATTTGGGACGAATGCATTATTTCCTAGGGTTGGAAGTTTGGCAGCAAAAGGGAGAGATCTTCCTTGGGAAAGGGAGATATGCTACAGAAATCTTGAAGATATTCAGGATTGAGGATTGTAGACCCATGGCTACTCTAATGATCTCCAACTGGAAGAAGATTGATGCACTAGAAGACAAGGATGTTGATCCCACCTTATACAAGCAACTCATAGGGTCCCTGATGTATCTGATCAATACCAGGCCAGAAATTTGCTACGCTGTCAACACCCTTAGTCAGTTCATGGTGGAACCGAAGAGGGCGCATTGGGCAACAACCAAACATGTTCTGAGGTATTTACAGGGAATAGTCAATTATGGATTCTTGTACACCAGGAGTAGGGATATCAGATTGAGTGGATGTACTGATGCAGATTGGGCAGGAAGTTCAGTGGATCGAAAAAGTACCTCTGGGTACTGTTTCAACATTGGATCAGGAATGACCACCTGGTGCAGTAGGAAACAAAAGTCCGTGGCTCTGATCTCATCTGAGGCAGAATATATGGCACAATTCGTGCTAAGAAGAAAAATAGCAATATGCAAGACGAGGAGATGTACAATGTTAACTTTTTCTTCTTAGCACAATCTTCACTTGTTATTATTAGAGTGTGTTTTCTTAGTTCATCAAATAGCTACCAAAACAAAAGAGACAAGAACACAAGATGTTGGCTTTTTGCCAAGGCTAAAACCTCTCACTCTTTGAGAGGAAAACTCACACAAAATTCTTCTTATAGAGATTCCAATTGATGAATACCGAGATCATGACCCTTGACCTATTAGGCCACTCGAATACCAAGACACCAACCCTTTTCTTTGTCACTGTTGAGATCATCTTCATCACTGCTGCTTCACCAAGGTCATTATTGCTGCACCATTGCTACACCTTTATTGAGATCTTCACCTTGTAACTATGTTTCTATTAGGATCATGACCATATCTATACCGAGATCATGAATGCATCTAGAAGTATGTTGAGATAGAGTGTCACTGTGGCTACACACTGCACGAAGATCTTCATTAGCATAGATATGTCGAGACTGTCTAGCTGCACTGAGATCTTCATCATTATAGATATGCTGAGACTGTCGAGTATGTCGAGACAATGATTGTGTTCTTTAAGATCCTTCTCTTTGTAAGTATGCCGAGACTATAAGGTTGCTTCAGAGATTACTGTTTTGATAGGCTGAGACTGTAGGGCTGCTTCAAAGATTACTGTTTTGATAGGCAGAGATTGTGATCACCATGGCTGGAAGGGTCCCGAGACTTCATCCCTGTGGTGCCCATCCGAAAAGCACAAAGATGGTATTCATCCAAATTCTGTACCTCACTATACCAATCTGAATTATATAGGGAATCCAAATTTTGTACCTTACTGCACCTACTGTGATTATCGTCGAAGCTTTTCAGAGACATCTGAGATCCTGAACTGTGTTTATACAAAAAAATCAGCAGGGTATTTATAGTAGTTTCATCTCCATAAATGAGCCGACATGTCATGCTGAATGGGTGTGTCTCCATAGGTGGGCCGACATGACTATATTTAATTCGTTTTGTTGGGCAACATTAAGAGGATTGTGCTTGTCTTTTTGGTGGTCTTTTCTAGACACTAGGTTGACTCATATATACTTTTCATATGCTCAAGAAGAGCTCTTCATACATGACATTGACTCTTTTGACTCAATAATAAATCCTGAGACTCAATGGGAGCTACTAATAAATAAACCTCTTGCTCATGAAACCCAAGCAACAAGGCATAAAAAAAATTAATTTTATTTCTTTTATTTCATCATTTACAAAGATCATGTCATTATGAAGACCGAACCTAGTTACACTTTCTTCAACAGGGTTAACCAAACTACCAGAATTTCGTCTAGTATAAGCTCTTGTGAATGGATTAATAAGTGTAGTTGCCACCCAAACAAGAAACTAACCCAAATGTCCAGGTACTAAGGTGCAAATAGAAGATGAAAAAATGATGAGATTGGAAAGGATGATGATAAAGTGTCATAGCGACAATGTCTACTAAATGAGTCCCTGACAACAACGCCATAAAATGTGGTGTTTGACGGATTAAGAAGATGAAAATGATTAGAAGATTAGGAAGAATGTTGTTAAAGCGTTGAGAACAAGATAAACCTATCCCCGACAACAATGCCATAAAATGTTGTCTCCCAAACTATACAAGCAAGATACGACAACGCTTAGGGTGGGGGCTATCACTCTGATCCCTGCCCTCTCCATTCTAGCTCTCTCCCTACAACAAGCTATGGTAGATATTCCCTATGAAATGTGAAGATGGAAGACTTATTGGAAACCAACAAGTTCGAGAGACACAATTGAATGACCTAGCAACTTGGTTGAATTAGCAAGTTATACGATTTGATTAGATTATTATGGAAGACCAATGCCTTGAATGGAGTCAATTACTTGCTTAAAACAAATTAGTTACCAAGTCACTGGATGAACAATTTTTGTTTAAGGATGCTTCACTATCCTAAATGAGATGCAAATCCTACAATCTAGGTGAGATGCAAGAATCTTGGTTAATATTATATGCCTACTCTAAATGTATCCTTTCTCTTAATTGTTTTGAAGCTAGTCTCTAGAAAAGGTTGTGAGAGAGAAACTGGGGGGAAGCAAGCTAAGGCTTGGTTAACGATACTCCCCTGGGGTTCTAACCACCTGATGCCTCCAACGCCACAAACGCTGTGGTTTTCACGACTGCAAGATCACTGCGTTAACCACTAAAGATGTGCTAGGCTCCTCAAGCTAGATGAGAAAAGTGGTCCTATTCTCTATCGACCAAGCTTAAGCTTAATTAATGCAAGATACTAATCCTAGTATGCAAGTGCAAGAGATGGACGACTGCTCTTAGTTGAGATTATTTAATTATTTAAGTAAATGATCTTCAGTTACCAACAATGAAGTACTTGGACAATAGATGAATTACAATCCCAACCACAAGAGAAAAGCGCTCAAGACTCAACGGTGCCAGGAAATGTGACATGTAATACCAATAGACAATTGCTTAAGAGACAAGATCAATGCTATTTCAAGATTATAATCAATGAATAACCAATATGCCTAAATACACAATTAAATTCTCTTATCACACTTATGATTAAACTTGGTTATGAGATCCACAAGAGATATGCAATTCACCAATGAGCAATGTATCTACTTATCCAAGAATGATAATAGCAATGAGATCACAATGTCTCTTAGAGAAATTAGTCAAACTTATTAAACACTTTATCAACTTGATTAGAGCACTTATGTGTGAATGAAAGAGTGTTAAAAAGATGCCAATGACTAAAATTAAGCGCAAATCACTTCAAGCACAAATGATAATGAATTACAAGAGCCTTTTAGCCAATTTTAGAGACTGATGAGTGATTTATTATCGCTGCAACCTTGTACACAGAGGTCTGCAATTTTATATCAACAGTGAAAAGATAATGTACACTGCCCAAAATAAGCTAGAAAATTAACGCATTCAACTTTCCAATGATTACTAATGATTATGAGACTACTTAAAAACTATAGATCGGACTTATTATGCTCAAATCAGACCTCAAAATGATGCATCAGACTTGAAAAAACTCAGAAAATCAATGATTAAGTACTCAGTAAATTGACAAGGTGCCAACTTATTAATGCCACTATAGCTCTAATGATTAGCTAATTAGGTTGAGTGATTATTGGATGATCTTTAGTCAATTTTGTTGATTATATTTGAGTTTATATGACTGCATAAATGGTTGTAGCAGAACAGAGAAAATGCTGAAAGGAAAAGAGGCAAACCAAGAGGCCTAGAGGCCTAGTTGAGGGTTAGTTTGACCTCCAATGAGCTTGGCTACTTGCAACCACAATGGTAGCTCTAATATTGCCGCAAAAGCACAATGTTATGCCACTCAAATAATATCAAAATCTGAAATAACTGAATACAAGGATAGGGGAAGGGCTAGAAGGCTAGGAGACCCCAAGACTAGGGCTAGAAATGGAAAACGAGTGTTAGGAGGGAAAAACTAAGGCAAGGAAAGCCTAAAGGGTTTGGAAAAGGACACGACAAGGGGAGACAAGCCCACAAGGGCTCACGTCAAGCCTAGAAGGTGTTGTAGAATGTAACTTAGTTTGGTCTTCATAATGACATATAATTATGATTGATGTAAATGATGTAATTATTTTGTATACCTTGTTGCAGGGGTTTCATGAGCTAGAGGTTTATTTTATAGATGGCTCCCATTGAGCCTTAGGATTTATATTTAAAGGTCAAAGAGTTGAAGTCATGAATAAAGAGCTCTTCTTGAGCATATCTAAAATGTATGAGTCAACCTAGAGTCTAGATCAACCCTCCAAGACAAATACAATCCTCTCAAAGAAGGCAACGGGCAAAATGATGTAAAAGACAGTCATGTCGACCTCAAAGTATATATAAATGTCAAGTCGGCTCAAAAATGAAGTCACAACGGTTCACTTGTTGATGTTAGCTTGCATACATGGACAAACAACTATATATACGCAGCGAGAGTCACCAGAGAGAGACAAAACTTCGAACAAGTCTCTGCAACTTCGAAGGAGTATAGGAAGTGCAGGAGGACAAAATCTTGGATCCTCTGAAATCTCGGACAACTGCAGAACTCTCGGACAAGTACAGGGAGTAGACATCTTAGATAAAGTGTAGTGGGACAAGATTTCGGATGAATGAAGTGGCTTAGAATCTCAAATAAGGATAACAGTCCTATGTTTCTCGGATAGACATCATGATCTCTATCTCGACATACCTAACACAGTGATGTATGATGTGGAGGATCCATGTGATCTCACAGTTACATGGTTACAGTCTCATGAAGAGAATCTTAATGTGGCATACATCCTAAACATAGTCATGACCTCGGCATAGTTGCAATCATGATGAATACCTCAGTACAACTATCTTATATATACCTCAAAATGGAGATCTCATTGTTTTAACAAAGATCTTAGTGAAGATGTAGCATTGGTGCAGCAGTGAAGAAGATCTCAATAAAGGTGCAGTCATAATGCAAAAATGATGAAGATCTATCTGATGCAGTAGTGATGGCCTCAGTGGTGCAACAATGATGATGATCTTAGCAGTGACAAAGAAGAGGATTGGTGTCTTGGTCTTGGAGTGGCATAATAGGTCAAGGGTCATGGTCTTGGTATTCGTCAATTGGAATCTCTATAAGAAGAATTTTGTGCGGGTTTTCCTCTCCAAGAGGCAGTGGTTTTGGCCCTGGCAGAAAGCCAACATCGTGTGTTCTTGTCTCTTTGTTTTGGTAGCTATTTGATGAACTAAGAAGACAGTCTAATAATAATAACTAGTGAAGATTGCGCTAAGAAGTAAAGTTAAATACCTCACAAATAGATATCATGAAAGAAGAATCTCATTAACTCTATTGCCCTAGATTCTTCAATAGAAAGGCTAATGCTGGGCAAGAAAATGCCCTAGAGGGCCTACGACTAAGGGACAAAGCCCCTTAGTGGCTGTATCTAAGGCCCAAAGGGAGGTTGAGGGCACCTAAGGTGAGCCTAAGCCCACGACTAGGATTGAAAGAGGGGGATGAGGCCTCTAAGAGGCTAGACAACTCCCCTAGAGGGAGACCGATGCCTCTTTTAGGCCACAGCTAGGGCAAACAAAGGGCGTCGTGGCTCTTTTAGGGCTGCGATAGCCAAGATAGGGGAATCGAGGGGAAAAGAAGGTTGAGAAATGGGTGACGAGGAGGAGGAGGAAGGGCTGATAGCCCTGTGAGGCCTCCAGGCCTCACTGCTAGGCCAGGAAAGGCTAGACGGCTAGGCCTTAGGGCCTAAAATATTTTGAAACCCTACAACAAAAATTTTCCTCCACAAATTCACTGTAAAATTGTTGGATGGCTTCCTCTTCAGTTTGGACGATTAGCTTGGTGGCTAGACCTTTCCTTCCTTGGCCTAGATCTTCCTTCACCTTACTAATTGCCCCACCCTCAAAGCTATCCTGTTGAATGTAAATGGAAGGATCAAAAGATTTCTGTAGAAGAAAGAAAACAAAGAATTTTAGACTGGTAACTACATGGAATTATATGAATCCAAGGGAAGAGACGCTGGACAAAGAGTCTGTCATAATCAACCAACATCAAGTTTTGAATGAGTTTGTGAACTGACAGACCAAAAGAGAGAACAATGGAAATAAACTTGGTAGATTGAAACTCTGCTTCAATTTAATTGGATGATATGGGAGACCGTTGTTAGTGCCTACAACAAAGATAACGATGAGGTCTAATACATCAATAAAGACGATTCACCACCTACCAAATAAGATATCAACCTATCACATGATTTTCCAAAATCGCAGAACCAAGGGAAGGGGGGAATGGGGGGCGGGTATCCAAAACAGTTAGAGCACACCTCCAAATTTTTCAGGGGATGGAAGCTTGGGGATGGGAATAATTAATGTGTGTGTTTTTCAAAATTGTAAAAAAAATGGAATTCACAATAAACATGAATGATGAAAGAGAGCTAGGTTAGTGCATAAATATCAACTTTTAGAAATAAGCAAGTGCCAAGTAGATACTCCAATGACAAAATCAAAATATTATAATATGCCAATATTGCATAGAACTTTAATGAAAATTTCTATATACGAAATTGATGGGAAACATTTTTGACAAAATATAAAACCCCAATTGTTGCAAAACAAATAGGTTAGAAATAATTTACAAATATACAATATTTACAAAATTTAAAATTTTTGGAGAAAATAAATTTTTGGATAAATACCAATGGATGAGTATATTTTCGAAAAATAAATGTTGGCTGAAACCCTCCTGCAAAATCAAATATCGTATAGAAATTTCAAATCCCAAACATAGTTAGCGTTTCCCCATAGTCTGTGAACTTGTAGCACAAGGGCTAGCGTACCTGTAAATCTCTATTATATTCTCAAGAAAATTGTTAGATCATATAGTGAATCGGATAACTTAAGAATATATCAATAGAATGTTCTTATCACCGACAAATGAAATAACAATTATTAATCAATATTTAGCTCAAAATAGGATCCCACATAGCTAACACATACCATAGATCAACGAAGGAAAAACACCATGAACTGAACCCCAATGTCTTTCTATTATGATACAAAAGTTCCGAGCAGAGTAGCAACTCAATACCAACGTTACAAAATTTTACATCATCCAAAGATAGAAAATAGAAGCTCAATAACTTTCTTATATAGATAAATCCCTCCGAGTGGAAAATAACGGCTAATTGGCTTTATCCCTGTCAAAATAACCTTGACCGTTGAAAATAGTTTGATGATCTTTTAATCTCCATCGTTGAATTTTTAATTTTTATGATACAAAATGTTCCGAGCAGAGTAGCAACTCAATACCAACGTTACAAAATTTTACATCATCCAAAGATAGAAAATAGAAGCTCAATAACTTTCTTATATAGATAAATCCCTCCGAGTGGAAAATAACGGCTAATTGGCTTTATCCCTGTCAAAATAACCTTGACCGTTGAAAATAGTTTGATGATCTTTTAATCTCCATCGTTGAATTTTTAATTTTGAAGACAAATCGAATTTTTCTTAAACCTCATTTTTAATTAATCCAAAACTCAATATTTTGGATTAATTTCCTTAAATATTTGATTTTGACTTAACCACCAAGGTCCAGGGGCCTAATTTTTCTTAAAATATCCATTTTTTTTTGCGTTGTTGGGGGCCTCCAAAAATTGACTTTACTTCTACCCACGAATTTTTGATTAGTTTCCACTTGGAGAGAAATTAATTTCTGTATAATTATTTTTTGACTCAAAATTAATTAATTTTCTGGGTTAGGATTTAATATTATTTTTTCTAGAAAAATTAATTAATTGACACTAGAGGGTATTAATAATTTTTCTACCTCATATATTTATAATTTTAGCCATAGTGTTTAAGTATGAGAGACCATGCACTAAAATATTTTTACATCAAGATATTACAATTAATTCTATTCTCAAAGGGGGAATACACTTTTACACATAGACCCTTATGACATTACCCAATTATGCGACACAATATGATCTAGCGTAGACCAAGTGGTTTGTAATAAAATAATTTAGTCAAATGTGTTTTTTGTCACCCGGATTGTACAGGCACTGCGACAACCGCTCAAGGCGAGGGCTGCCATTTTGATCCCCGCCCACTCGATTCTAGCTGTCTCCCAACAAGACGCTATGGGGGGTAGTCCCTATAGAATGAGGTGAACAAAAACGAGTTGGGAACCAACTCGCTTGGGAGAGCAGTGCCCTATGGAGTCACAATTCTTGCTTTTAAGCAAGATTAATGATTAGACTAGATTTTAAGTATGAGACCAATGCCTTATGGAGTCACAATTATTGCTTATTATAAATTGAAACCAAGTAACTAGATGGACACCCGCTGATTAATTTGATAGACTATCCTATATGATATGCAATTCCTAAGAGCTAGGTGTGATGCAAGGATGTTGGTTATTTTTATCTTAAATGCGTAGTATAAGTTGAACCTTTCCCTTAACTGATTGAGAAACAGTCTTCATAGCAGGTTGTGAAATGGAAGCCATTGGGAAGCAGGTAGTGGCTTGATTAATGATACCTCCTCCTATGTTTCACCCACCCAGTGCCTCCGGCGTTGCAGAGACTGTGGCTTTGACGACTACAAGGTCATTGCGTTAATTACTAAGAAGAGTTGAATCCCCCAAGATAATTGGAAAAGGGTTTCCCTAGGAGTCTATCAACCAAGCTTATGCTTGGAGGTAAAATTATTAATGCAAACTAAGTCCTAGGATGCTTGTGAAACGATTATGAGTGAAATTTATCTTGAGTTAAGATTTGTTTATGCTATTTAAGTACTTGATGTGAATTTCCTTATCGCAATAGTACTTAACAATGATGAGATAACAATCTTAAACAAGATAAGTGCTTAAAGATATAAATGCGAGTTTCAACTAAAGATTAATCCACAAGATGCTTTAACCAATTAGATCAATTTATCTATTTATCAATTAACCACAAAGTTATAAGATTCCAATCAAAATTGCCAAAGATGTTTCCAAGCAAGATTATGTGTTATCTTATTACTCAATGCCAATTATTAAGAGAAAATCAACTGGATTCACAATATCCCAATATGCCCAAGAGACCTTTCACCAATATGACTTATGATCTAAGTGATTTTAGTGAGTGAGCCAATTTAGATATGAAATATGAATAAACTCACAAGAAGAGAACAATGTTAGCCACTTCCAGAATGTAAATGCTAGGAACAAGTAATAAAAAAAATGTAGATCTATGAAAACACTTATGTTCTTTATGTTCCAATGACCCTTTTATGAGAAATAAGTGACTATTATGAGAACGGTAAGAAAGTTATGACAACAGTAAGGAAAACACATTAGATCTAAGTAAGAGATATCAAACCCCTCGGGTTGTTCCACATCCGTGGTCTTGCTATTACATGAGGGGAATGGTCCCCTTGTAAGTTTTCCTTCGGTACATCTCAAACATGTACCTTCATGCTCTTCTTTGAATTTAGACATCCCTATCACCATCTGTCTCACATCAGGAAGGGCCTTACAATGAAGATGGGCAGACCTCCAGTGCCATTGAAGATATGTGACACACGACATGGTCCCAAATGGACTTCCTGCAACTTGATGCAAAGTGCCAACCCTGAACCCAAGAGTATAAACATCTCTAAAATTCCTTTTCCAAACACGTACCTTTCCATCAATGAATGCCACCTTCAAACCTTTGTCTTCCATCGCCGAAATGGACACCAGGTTCTTCTTGAGATCAAGTACATAAATATTACACTGATCCAATTGAAGAGCAACATTCCCTACACCCTTTACAGGATAGGTGTCATCGTCTCCAAGAATAATCTTCAAGTTTGATTCCTTCTCTATCAGATTAGAGAATGCTTCCTTGTATCTGGTGAAGTGCCTTGAGGCACCACTATCAATAAGACAATTTCCCAAAGAGTTCAGAGGAGAGGCATTGGAGAGAGCCAATATAAGATAATACTCCTTTTGCTTATCAGAAACAACATTTGATTCTTCATACCTAGAGTTCCTAGCTTTCTTGGAGGGTCGACCATTTTCTTGATGTCCTTTTTCCTTTTTCCTTTGCCATTGTACCGGTCATTCGTTTGATCATTGAAGTTGCCCGTGGAATGATTGTGATCATCATCATGTGATGTGTCCCTTCTATTTGGACACTCCCTTGCGTAATGGCCAAAATTATTGCAAGCAAGGCATCTGCCCTTCCTTCCACCCTTAGATCGAGACTTTCCATTGAAGTGACCTTTAGGTAGGCCACCAGACGCTTGTCAATGGAATCTTTGATAATCTTCTTTGCTTCGGCTTCACCCTTGGTGTATTTGTTCTTTGGAGCAGTCGGTGCATTTGATGGAGGCTCAAGGATTTTACCCTTCACGTAATCCAACACTTATTGCTCTTCCAATGTCAGGTCCAGAGACATCTTCCATCCGTGATAGACTTTTCACGAAGCTTGTCTTCAGCCGAGAAGAGAGATGAGGAACCCATTGAGCCTTTTTTCCTTTTCAACTGACTTCGGTGATTGCTCTTTCGCTCTTGCTTGGGCTTTGTCTTCACCTCAGCTCTAAAACCATGTTAAATTTAGGTATGTTCTATGCTTAAAGCAATTTACTTCAATTTTTCATATTAGCTCAATGACAATATTCAGATTAGCAATCACATCAGCATGATAGTAAAGTGCAGATAGAACATAAACATAAATAGTAGAAGACAAGCCAAGACACGAGGATACAAGATGTGGCGCCAGCCAAGGACAAATCCCAATGTGGGAAAACCCCTTGATCAATTCTTCTTATATTCTTCAATAGTACATCAGAGAGATATAATACAAATACATAAAACTGAGATTTTATGATAGCAGTAGAAGGTACATCATTATGACAGTCTTCAATCATGTTGAAGCATATCCAGATGCAACATTCCTCAAATTGTTGGCTGCTCCAGCAATTCTGGTTGCAGCCCCAAACTCCCTTCACTGTGATGAATGGCTAATTTGAACAATCTCCAAACAGTCCTAAGATAGCAGTCCCAAGGTAACCCTTATTATGGTGCTATGGCCTGTGGCCTAGCACATAGCGATACTGAAGAGAATGTCTTCAAAACATCACCAATGTAGCAACACTAGTAGTCATTTTAACTGTGTAAGAATACTGATCTATGGAGTAGATTGTGATACTTCTCCCTCTCTTTGCACCGAGATTGTGATGGTCAATGAGATTAGCATTGCGACTTCACTTTCACCAATATTGTAACCAGGAAGGAGCACACATACACATATATAGAGAGAGACTATTAGCAGAGTTGTTGTGATATCACTGATATACATATCAAGATTGCAAGGAGGCAAATCCGTATACTGTGAGACTAACTGTGCCAAGACGGTAAGATTCCATTCATAGAAATTTCAAGATTTACATCACAAGAATTATGACTATGCCGAGAATGAATCTACCCTAGAATTCATATTAATACAACATCCTCATCCAAATTCTTTTCTGCTCCATCCATCCGAGATCTATCTTGACTGCACCTTTAATTTATAGGTATGCCAAGAGTGATACTAGCACAAAATTCCTTGCGTCCTCTTGTCATGTGTTCCTTAGATCTGAGATCATACGTATTGCCATGAGACTAGCCCAAGTTCTTCTGCTCCTTATACCCATCTGAGGTAGCAGTTAAACCCTAAATAGATGCCTCTCTGGGGTGCGGATTTGGGTCTCCTTTTTGCTGCGATTGAGGGTCTCTTGTGACTGCGAGTTAAGGTCCCTTCATGACCTGTGACTAGGGCATTTAGGACAGCATAAGAGAGCTTCTCCTTCAGCTATGAATAGGCCTCCTTTACTGCTGCTAAGTCTCCCTCTAGGACAAAGAATTAGGGCCTCCTTTGATCTGCGTTGAAGCTCCCCTAGACAGCGTATAGAAATTCTTCTCTTGACAGCGTTTAGGGGTTGCATTTCACTGCTAATTAGACTTCCTCCTTGACCGCGGCTAGGGCATCTCCAAGACTGCAGCTATGTCTCCTCCTTTAGGACTGTGTATAGCGCTATCCTTTAGACCTCAACTTGTACCAAAACGCAAATGAGTGGAGAGTGAGATCACAAGAGATGAGTGTCAAAATGAGTTGAAGACCTCTTCTATTTATAATAAAACGTTGAGGATAAGTTGGGGTAATTTGGTTGCTGGCTGACCTTGATGAGTTGTCACATAACACAAATAAATTCATATCTCCATGAATACATGTTGGAATCGGATGATCTTTAGATCAATCCTACACTTCTCGATGAGAGGAATCCAAAAAACATATCAACTGCCATAAATAAGATGACCCACATGGAGTTTGGCCCTAGTTGCCAATTTTAATAGAACTGAAATACAAAAATGCATGGTGACCAATGGATTGATGTTCCCTTTGAAATGGTGGTTTAAGAAAGACTACAAACCAAATGAGGTAGAAGAACACGAGGTTTCTACCCATGGTGGTTTAAGGCTGACCACCAACTTGTTAGTTTTTGGTAGCATCGGATGTGCTCTAGCCATGAGTATTGATGTAGAAGCTAAGGCACATGAGTTCTAAAGAACCCTGAAACCATTTGGTGAAATTCCACCCAGATTGTATTTTATTAAAATAATTAATAGTTTTAATGGGGTTCCTAAGTCTAAACTTAGGAAAATTAAAATGTTAATGGGTATTAATCAAAATATGGGTGAGAATGATCTAGAAGGCAGATCAAGTGATGTTTTAATCTTTAGTCGTTGATTAGAGACTTAATTTCGGTCGTTGAAGTCTCAACGATAAAAGTATAAGAAGGAGGCTTGGGGTTCATTTAGAAACACACACGGAGAGAACAGATTGGATCTAAAGTTCGATTTCTGGGGCTAGGAAGCTGAGAAATTTGAACTAGGTGATCAGTTGCAGCAATGGCGCAGGGATAGTTTGGGAATACAGAGAGGTAGAGAGAAGCTAGTGGAGGCAACGCAGTAGCTATAAGAGGAATGACGCTGGGCCAATATGGGCCCATGCAGGCCTGACGCAAAGCTGGAAGGGCGAGCGCAGAAGCAGAAGTTTCCCTCCACGAAGAAAGCTAGAACTGTCGAAACAGCCAGGAAAGTTGACGCAGTGGGCAGAAGAGACATCGCAGAGTTGACGTGGACCCTGTAGGGCTGACGCAAGGCCTATGCAGAGCCAGCGTAGAAGTAGTCGGGGTTAGACAGTTTTGCTGCTGAATCAACCATAACCTATTGGGTGGAGTGAGGTAAAACTCTCTCAATTTTTCCACCATTGTATTTTCTTTGTCACTGGTTTGTCGGGAGGGCAACCGACATTTGTATTCATAATTACTACTTAATAATGGAAAACCCTCAAAGTTGTTGCACCGGTTTTCTCGCATTGGGTTTTTCCGGGGACTATTTTGTCCAAAAATAACTGTCCTATGTATCTTGTTCTTTGCTCAGCTTTATGTTTCATGTCATCAAACCTTAAAGTAGTGTAGGCTGCAAAAGTAATTTGCTTCAGTATTCATTGAATAACTTGATGAATGTATATTAAAAATCAAGTAGGTGAAGTAGATTCAGATTTGCTGCAATAGGGATTCCTTGAGGGTAGGAATTTTCACACAACTCTGGAACTAAAGCTTTAAGTAGTTCTTGGAACAATTTTGAATCTAGCTAGAAGCTGAAGTCTTCTATGAAGTGGAAGTGCTCCCTGTTGATGGTTTAAAGATGACCACATGTGTAGTGGGTTGCAGAAGCTGAAGTCTTTTGTAGGTGGTGGTTTAAGGCAAGCCACCAACCAAAAACATGCTCATGGAGCCTAATTGTCTCTAGCTGCAACTATGAATCTGGCTATGGCTGACTCTGGATTTGGGCTCTAAGATTTGGCTCTGGTTCAAGCTATGGCTCAGACTCGCTTGATAAATCTTCGAATTTGGTAACTAACCATCGATTCCCCCCGTGTCGGTTACAAGGTGAGAAGATGAAAAAATCTCTACTACAAGACATGTCAATACCCGAGAATGAACTCTGAGGAATGACTGGTATATCTTCTTGGCTGTTGAAGACCATTGCCAAGAAATGATCCATCCAAGATGAATCTTTTCTCTTGTAGGAATCATATGTCTAAATGATGAATGTGTTTTCCACGATGCTTACAGGGGTGAAGATCAAAACACTAATCTTTCACATGGCCAACATTGAAGTCTTCTGTGAAGTGTAAGTGCTCCCTGATGATGGTTTGAAGATGACCACAAATAGTGTAGTGGGTTGCAAAAGTCGAAGGCTTATAAAGGTGGTGGTTTAACACAGGCCACAAACCAAAAACATGCTCATGGAGAATGACTCTCTGGCTACAACTCTTATTCTAGTAATGAATGACTCTGGCTCTAGGCTTTGGTTCAAGCTATGGTTGGGGCTCGATTGATAAATCTTCGAATTTGGTCACTGACCATCAAATCCGCCCTTGTCGGATACAAGGCGAGAAGATGAAAAACTCTCTACTACAAGACATGTCAATATCCGAGAATGAACTTTGAGGTATGACCGATATATCTTCTTGGTTGTAGAAGACCTTGCCAAGAAGTGATCCATCCAAGGTGAATCTTTTCTCTTGCAGGAGTCTTATGTCTAGAGCATCTGTTTGAATGATCTAGTGTGTTTTCGACAATGCTTACAGGGGTGAAGATCAAAACACTGATTTTTCACATGGCCAACTCAATCACGATGTTGGCATGTGCAAATCTGTGATGGTTGTGGAATAGGAGCAAGTGAAGATGAGTTGTCCTGAAATACAACACTCTAAATCATGATGGGTTTAGAATAGTCTAGAATGTAAGAGGAGACATCCTTGCCATATCTAAGACTAGTTCCATTATGGTTGTTGATAAGTTCTTCCCAACGTCTAATGATGGGCTTGGAAACTGCAACCTGAACCTCTGCATCTTCATGTAAATTCGCTCTTGAAATGGGCACTTGATGGAAATCAACCTCAACCTCACTGATTTGATCAATTTTTGGCTCATGATGGGAGTCTGTTTCAAACTCAAACAGAGAATTGTTCTGAACAAGAACCAATTCAAAATGATGATTCTTCTATTGTATCTCATCTTGTTGTAATTGTGACTCAAGTTGGAGAAACTCAATCATCTCATGTGCATGCTGTAAATAGATTTTAATATTAGCAAGAGTGGCTTTATTGATTTTTACTGTCATCAGAAGTAGATAGTATCAAACTATTTAGTAACTCTAATACTCCATCAAGTCTGGCAATTTTCTTAAAGCACAGAAAACGTCTGCAGTCAACTTTGAAAGGGCATTAGCTTCGACCGAAAATGCACCATTTACAATGCAAATAAACTTACTTTAAAAAAAATTACAAGTGACTTTAGGCAAACATTTCTTCAACTTTGAAGACTTTACTAATAACATGGCTTTGACTCAACTTCCAACTATGGAACACCCAATGGAAAAACCTTGCTAATCAAATTATGGAAGACTTGTTGACCCTGCCGCCCGCACCTACCTACCAGTTAGCGAGAAAAGCCTTCAACCCCACAAGGTGTGGTTGGTGGCAGGGAACTCAGAGAAGGGGCTGTCACACTGATCCCAACTCTCTCCGTTTTAGCTATCTCCTAGGCTAGCTAAGGGGGTGGTCCCTAATGGAAAGTTAAGCTTAAAGCTAAGATGTAAATTTCTAGGAGAATTATTTGAGTTAAATAAGATTGTTAATCTGAGATCTATAAGCAAACATAATACAAGCAATAGCCATTAACCATACGATAAGCATGAAACACCTAAATGACCAGTGCCTAAAAAAAACGTTGCTCTTTCAGAAATGAAAAGATTTTTATTTTTATTTCTTTTTTATGCTCAGAATGAAAACAGATGCTTTAAAATGAAAGGAGAAAATTTGTTTTAACTTTTCAAAATAGAAACTAAGCTAAGGGCTCCAGAAA
>APFE031716830.1:84865-100673 GCA_000404065.3 Pinus taeda
TACTAGTGATTACCCCATTACTATTGTAGTTGTACCCATTATTAATATTGTTGTGCCCCTATTGTCCCCATATTGTTATTACTATGCCCCATAGAATCCCACTATTGTTATTTTTGTGGCTTTATGTTATTATTGTTAGGTCGGCTAGGTTATATTGTGACTCCTTAGACTCCTATATATAGAAATGAGGTTTTATCATTTGAATCATCCAAGAATTGTTCATTTATGTAATCTAAAGGAGGTTTCCCACTCGAAGAGGCTGAATTCTAAGGCGTTGATCTATCTTTTATATCTTTTCTTTAGTTGGTTTCATAACATGATGATTGTACTGATGGAACCACCAACTCTTCAAAGAATTTTGTAACCTCCTCTGTCTCACTTGTTTCTTACTTTGCCTCTTGTATTCTTCTTAAATGTCTAGTCGTAGTTCTTCTTGGCTTGAACACAAACTCTGATACTTGGTCATCAAATTGAAGCATTTTAGAAGATTTAACTCTTTCTGTTTTATTCTTACCTGCTTTAAGTAACTCTGCTTGGACTAGAGGAGTCTCTTCTATGTCGATAGGCTGGAGGAGATCGTTCAAACTTCCATTTGAAGCTTGTCTTTCATCAACAATCACAGTCTTCCCCTTTTCGTTGGCTAATTGACTTCTTGTTACTCTTCTATGGATGGTTTTATCAATAGACTTCTCTTGTACCACCTCATTGATTTGAACCTTCTTCCTCTGTGATTGTTGGGGTGTGGCTTGAACTACTAGTGGTGTCATAGGCTCCTTCACTTGCTTTCTGGCTTTAATTTCACAAATCTTCTTGATCTTGTTTCCTCCTGATGACTTACTGCTGGTAAATAAATCTCCTTAGCCTTAGGGCTAAGTCTTACTTTAGTTTTAAAGCCTGTCATAAACAAGAAATCAGACCATTCTTTTCTAATCTTTTGAATCTCATGTAAAGCAATCAACTTGATCAACCCATGATGGAATAAGGAGGTCTCACAAGCTTCCTTCTTCAATTGAACCTTATCATACATTTTGCCTAAGCTACGAAATAGATAAAAAGGTAAATTAAGAGATATTTTTCGAGTGAAATGTAAGAGGAGCTTAAAATGGTAAGAGTACACCGGATGATATCTTCCCTCACAGGTAAAATATCTTTGGATGCATGTTAGAAAGTTGGCATATGAATTCTTTACATAGCTTCTGGGCACTGATTTTGTTAAGTCTAAGCCTATGAATTCTGGCTTCAAAAATTCCTGGCAGGGTGTCATTTCGAATTTAAAGTTCTTGAACCATCTTTCTTGGCCTCTTGGTATCTCGGTGGCTGTAGATATGACCTTAGGAGAAATTGGAATTTCTAGCACTCCATCTCTTGAATTCAAACCAGTGAAATTGAAAGCAAAATCTTTGGTTAGTTGAACATCACCACCTTGAATTTTTTCACAGAATCTCCAACAGCCCACCTGTTTGAATGCATGTTCAACCTCTGTGCTTCTCATGAGCACATCTAAGTCTTTAGTCTCAACTCTAAGACACCGGCCTAATCTGTGATTTTTCCTTTCTTCAGACATGTCTATGAAATCCCTACAAGGAAACTTGAAAATAAACCTGCACTATATTGGTTTGAAAACTGCCTCGCTTGAGCTTTCAAGAAGTTCCGATGAGTGTCGTCCTTAAGCTTTCCAATTGTCTTCTTATGCATGAAAGTAACACAGGAAAAGCCAAGACTAACTCACCTCACCTTATTTTTTGAAATTTGAAAGAATGTGTACAAGACATATAATGAATCTAATGATGAGAATGTATGGTTGCATGTGATAGGCATGGTTCAAGGACTGACACATGGTGATGAAATATTAATGGATTTTGATGGAAAAGACAGATAGATAATATCTGGCACGAATCCCTGATTTCATAGCGCAGCTAGTGCAATTTTTTTGTTTTGTGCTACGAAATCTCCTAGTTACAAATCCGTGTTTTCGTAGCGCATATAGTGCATTTTCTGGGTTTTGCACTACAAAAATTCCTAGGCAATTTCATAGCGCATGTCAATTTTGAAACAAACTAACACGTGACACCTTTGAAATAATGTGGGATCTATGATAGGAGAAACAAGATTGTTGACCTTATTTGATGATGGGAACAAGACTCCACTCTATGATTTAGACTTCCTAAACAAAACATTAAAAATGACCTAACCATGTTTAACATAAAAACTTTGGAACCATGCGGGCTATCCAAAATTTTAAAAACTTTTACAGTGATAAGAATGGCTCCAATTAGGATAGTGTTCCCCTGTGGTACACTAAGAACCTATAGTTCCAGTGCTGTTATCCATCCATTAGAATACAGTTTTGAAATGCTACCCAATCTGCTTCGCAAGCTTTAATGATATCTGCAAGAGGGACTCAACTTGCACCTACTAAAAAATTCTCATTCAGCCTACCCTAAGCTTATTTTCACATTCCTAGCTACCTTATCAGCTGCAATTTCCACTTTAGGTCAGGCAACATGATATTTCCAATAAAGCCAATCAATTGTCTTTTCTGATATTTGAGGCTCTTGACTGCATTTGACCTGAAAATAACCATGATTGTGAGATGACCAAATCAACTTATAATGTATCTGATCTTCATAATGCAAATGAAAATGAAATACTGGTGTGCAAAGCTTTGCCATGTATTCATTTATAGGGTCAAAGAGGACATGGTTATTTTGATGATCATCATAACATTCTATATCTTCAGACAAATGACTTTCAGCCACACACGATTTCTTTGATATGCTATCCAACTACTTTTCTGAATGATTCCCACAAACAATGTAATTTTCCTCATTATTAAGATCATTCATTGATGTAGGCTGCTGCAAAGTATGACATAAAAAATCAACCTTTTCCTCTACTTGAGGGTTATAAAAGCTATCCTCCAGTACTTCTTCTTGGTGTTTGCAGTCATTTTCATACTCTTTATGATCAAAATACTGGCAAGTTTTTTGCATCTTTACATTAATCTTAGAGGATGTAACATGATTTTGATAAGTAAACCCCTGTTGATTTTCATGTTACATGTCATGGATGTTATCCTTTCTTCTAGTTGTTGAAATGTACTATTATGAAGAGCCTTTAAAATTTCATCCATAAATTCATTATCATCATAACAATCCTGAAAATATTGAATAAAAAACACAGAATGTTTACAACAATCTTTGACCAGCACTAAGGAGGGATGACACTCTTTATACATGTGATAGAATACATCATGGAAACTAGCAAGAGAATATAATGAACCATTTTCCAAGCTTTTATACCAAGACCATTCTTTTCCTTCTAAAGTCGTCATAAACATCTTCATGAGACAATCTTCAGGGAACTGAACCTTAAGACTGTGTACATGCATATGGAACCTAACCAAATGAAGAGTAGCATTGTCTTTCTTTTCATCTTTGAATATTGTAAGATCATCTAACCAATCAACCTTTGGCATAGGATTTGGAAAACCAGGGATATGAGACTGATTCATAGGGGCATACGTGGCATTCATTCTTACAATGGAACTCATCTTGAAACTTCATCAAGCTACTGATCTTCTAGCAGTGGAGTCACCTTCCAATTTGTTATTTGATGTGTGGAGTCACCAAGGTAGTTTTGTAGCCTCGAACAGATTCTGAAGCTCTTGCTACCTTCAAGAGTTTAGCTTCATAATTTTTTCGGGATATGTATATCTTCAGACTCCTTGCATACACACCAAAATGTTATCACAAAACCTGACCCTGATATGCTACTAATCAGGAAGACTTTGAGTAACTATTTCAAACCAAACTTTTGGCTAAGGCTTAACCTCCTCAACTTGAGAGGGCTCTCTCATTGGGTTAAAGATTTCAATTAATGATTAGATGACTAACTCTATAAAACAAATGAAGGTGTGTGAATGGTTGAAACACAATAAATAAAGATCCATTGGGTTTGTGGAGTCAGAAAATGTTTAATACGACAACAATATTAGCTTAACATGGAAGTCAGGGCATCAAGAGTTCAATATATCAGTTAACACGGGATAACATGTAGGAAACACAATCTACAAATGCATGAAGGAAGTTAGAGCATAGCCAATGAGTTCTAAGTAACATACATTCATACCACTGCGAGTGATGAAATGAAGACAACTGTAAGACGGTCAAGCATTGAGCTCTCTTTTGAATCCTGAGTAGTAAAGCCAAACTTTGCATTACATGAAAACATAGTCTTCTAAATTGACACAATATGAGTGTTTTTCTCAAAAATTTCCAACCCCCTATGCATTACATCTCTTGTCATATATAGATTTTCCTTAGAATATTGAATTCCTTCCTCTAGAAAGAGGGGAATTTGAATTTCTCTAGACCTGACACCTATTGGACTTTAAACGAACTATTAATTACAACTGCCTCTAAACTGACAATCTTGGAGACCTAATTTGACTAGGAGTGCAACTCCTTCTCTATGCTGGAAACAACCTTAGTTATGAAAACAAACTCGTTCTTTGACATCTGTCCCTCTTCATCTTTGGCTTGAGTGATGAATTTAAACTTCATGCTGGCCTTTGATTGCTTATCCTTTAACTGTCCCTGGATACTAGGAAAGTTGCCCCTATTTTTTCTGCATTGGTCTCCAAAGTGGTTCCTCAAATTCTGCTAACCATTTTATCCCTTTTAATAACATGTGATGCCTTGAATTAGACCAAAGGTCCTGCTCATATACTCCTGCTAAGACAAAACCCCTTAGATGTTGGTTGAAGCATGACAATTGTCTGAGCTATGAAATGATTTCTATTTTCGTAGCACAGAGTTTGGAGTAATTAAAAGCCTCTCATTCTTTGAATTTTCCTTTGCCTAGTATTGAAAAATTCTGAGGTGGCCCTTTTGTATCTTCTGCAACAACATTCTTTCATAATGGTTCCCCCTTTTCATTTCAAAATTGATTCAAAAAACAAAGCTGGCACCTTCATCAATTTTGTAGCATGCTACGGAACTGCTATGCATTATATGTGATTTTTAGTAGTTTCGTAGTGCGCTCCGAAACTGTTGTGTGATTCAAGAACACAGTTTTTTGTCAATTTTTTTTGGGATTTTTTGATGGCTTATCCACATGCTATGAGCCAAATAATCTGACATTATCTATCCAAAATAACCTTTAATCTTTAAAAAGTAAACTTCACATTAAACTTGTTTGAAAATTGCTTCACTTATTGTCTGCTTCATTTATGTTGAGGCTGTTCTTTTGGTTCGTTCAGTTGAATCTTCAAATCTTCGATCTGTCTTTTCATCATTCAGATTCTAGTTATTAATTTTTCATTGACCTTGCTCATATATCTTACCTCTTTTATTGTAGGGATGGTCCAAGTGTAATATTGGTGATAACTGCACACTGCTTCATCTCTTGGAACTTTTCCATCTTCCCAACTGGCTATCACTCTTTTGAAATGTGCTTTTTCAACTACATGTTTCCTTGCCCTTTATTTGAGTTGGACAATCTCGAGATTGGCTGACACCAATTTCTTTTTGATCCCCTTAAAGCTACATTCTTCCTCGTGAGTGATAATTGTCTTGCCTCTGTCATCTTTGTGCACTAGTGATGATTGTACTGATGGAACCATCGACTCTTCAAAGAATTCTATAACCTCCCCTGTCTCACTTGCTTCTTGCTCTACCTCTTGTATTCTTCTTAAATGTCTAGTTACAGGTCTTCTTGGCTTGAGCACAAACTCTGATACTTGGTCATCAAATTGAACATTTTTAGACGATTTAAGTCTTTTCGTTTTATTCTTACTTGCTTCAAGTAAATCTGCTTGGACCAGAGGAGACTCTTTTATGTCGATAGCCTAGAGGAGATCGTTCAAGCTTCCCTTTGAAGTTGGGCTTTCATCAGCAATCATAGTCTTCCCCTTTTCCTTGGCTAATTGACTTCTTGTTACTCTTCTTTGGATAGTTTTATCAACAGACTGCTCTTGTACCACCTCATTAATCTGAACCTTCTTCCTCTATGACTATTGGGGTGTGCCTTGAACTAATAGTGATGTCATAGGCTCCTTCACCTACTTTCTGGCTTTCAATTTCACAAATATTCTTGATATTGTTTCCTCCTGATGACTTACTTATGGTGAAGAAATATCCTTAGCCTTAGGGCTAAGTCTTGTTTCAGTTTTAAAGCTTGTCATAAACAAGAAAGTAGACCATTCTCTTCCAATCTTTTGAAGCTCATTTAAAACAATCAACTTGATCAACCCATGATGGAATAAGGAGCTTCTTTCTTCAATTGAACATTATCAAACATTTTACCTAAGCTACGAAAAAAATAAAAAGGTAAATCAAGAGATATTTTTCCAATGAAATGTAAGAGGAGCTTAAAATGGTAAGAATACACCTTATGATATCTTCCATCACAGGGAAAATGTCTTTGGATGCATGTCAGCAAGTTGGCATATGAATCCTTTACATAGCTTCTGGGCACTAATTTGGTACAGTCTGAGCCTATGAATTCTGGCTTCAAAAATTCATGGTAGGGTGCAATTTTGAATTTAAAGTTCTTGAACCATATTTCTTGGCCTCTTGGTATCTTGGTGACTATAGATATGACCTCAAGAGAAATTGGAATTTCTAGCACTCCAACTCTTGAATTCAAACCAGTGAAATTGAAAGAAAAATATTTGGTTACTTGAACGTGACCACCTTGAAGTTTTTCAGAGAATCTCCAACATCCCACCTATTTGAATGCATGTTCAACCTCTCTGCTTCTCATGAGCACATCTAAACCTTCAGGCTAAACTCTAAGATACCGACCGACCTGATCTGTGATTTTTCATTTCTTTAGACATGTCTATGAAATCCCTCCAAGGAAACTTGAAAAAAAACCTGCACTGTATTGGTTTGAACACTGCCTCGCTTGAATTTAATATTGAGATCTGCCTTGCTTGAGCTTTCAAGAAGTTCTAATAAGTGCCATCCTTAATCTTGCCAATTGTCTTCTTATGCATGAAAGGAACAATGGAAAAACCAAGACTGACTCAGCTCACCTTATTTTTTTGAAATTTGAAAGAATGCATACAAGACATCTAACGAATCTAATGATGAGAATGAATGGCTGCATGTGACAGGCATGGTTCAAGGACTGACACATGGTGATGAAATATTAATGGATTTTGATGGAAAAGATAGCTAGACAAGATCTGGCACGAATCCCTGATTTCAGTGCAAATTCTGTGTTTTGCACTATGAAATCTCCTAGTTATGAATCCTTGTTTTCGTAGCATATATAGTGCATTTTCTAAGTTTTGCGCTATGAAAACTCTTAGGCAATTTTGTAGTGCATGTCAATTTTGAAACAACCTAATAGATAACACTTCTGAAATAATGTGGGATCTATGATAGGAGAAACAAGATTGTTAACCTTATTTGATGATGGGAACAAGACTCCAATCTATGATTTAGACTTCCTAAAACTTGGCCATGTTTAACATAAAAATTTGGAACCATGTGGGTTGTCCAAAATTTTAAAAACTTTTACAGTGATAACACAAATCTTGAGATTTTGTTCTTGAAAATAAACCTTATGGCAGTGTCATTTCTATAGTCTGTGATAGGTGTTGCTTCTGCCCATCTGGTGAGGTATTCAGTAGTGGTTATTATGTATCTTGCGTGTGAATGCCTTGCTGGTGGTGTCATGAGTCTAATGAAATATATTGCCCACTTCTTGAAGATTTGCATTGAATGAACTAGATTTAAACGTAGTTCATTTCATCGGGAAAGCTTCCCAACCCTCTAATAGACATCACAGCTCTTAGCATATTCCTTAGAATCTTTGTGAAGGGTTTTCCACGATAGTCCTACATGTAGTATCTTCCTTGTGGTGGCTTTTCCTCCCACATGGCCTCCTATGACTCCCGCATGACATTCCCATAACACATATTCTCTTTCATGTTGAACTATGTAGCATCTCAAGAATTGATCCAACCCCATTTTGTAGAGGTGTCCTACAATTAGTTGGTAGTCTGCTTCCCTTACTTTTAAGTGCCACCTCTGTGTTGTTGTATACCTCTCCAGGCATTGCCCTATTGTCAATAGTGTAGTGATCTCTTCTAGTTGATATGGGACTACCTCTATTCTGAACAAGTCAGCATCGGGCAACTGATCATCCAATACTCCTTTGTTCTCTCTAGTCTCAACTCGTGACAAATGATCTGACCCCACATTCAATCTTCCTGGTTTTATGACCACCTCAAAAGTGAATTCCTGGAATAGTAATAACCAGCAGCATATCCTACCCTCTAGTACTGGTTGTTTACTAAGTACTTTAGTGCAAAATGGTTGGTGAAAAACTTGAATGTCGCCCCCAATAAGTAATTACTAAAGTTTTGCAGAGGATAAACCATGGCCAAGGCCTCCCTCTCAATTGTCGTATAATTCCTTTTTGTAGTTGACAACTTTTTGTTGGCCTAATACACTCGGCGATCCATATTTCTTTCCCCTGGTTGTGCTAAGACTCCTCCTAGCACTATTCCCGATGCATCAATATGAACATGAAAAATTTTGTTCCAATTTCGATAGACAAGGATGGGGGCGGTTACTAGTTTTTCTTTCCATTTATCTAATGCTGCCTAGCAGTCCTCAGTCCAAGTGAACACTCCCGTTCGCTTCATTAATTTCTCCATTGGGGTGGTGATTGATGAATAATTCCTAATGAAGTGCTGGTAGTATCCCGTATGGCCCAGAGTGGACCTCAGTTACTTCACGTTGTGCAATGGCTCCATGTTGACTATTGTCGCAACCTTCGTTGGGTCTACACATACTCCATATTTGCAGACAATGTGGCCTAGCAGTGTTCCAAATAGGACCATGAAAATGCACTTCTTAAGGTTTAAGGAAATTTCCAATTGTCGACACCTTTCAAACATGACCCTTAGTAAGCTTGTGTCTTTATTAAACAAGCTATATATTGTCCAATAATCCATTTACACCTCTAGAAACCTATGAATGTAGTCTTGAAATGAAACTATTGCAATCCTCAAGAAGACCATCATTGTGTTCTTTAATTCGAATGACATCACGTTGTATGCATATGACCCCCATTAGGTAGTGAATGTTGTCTTCCATTTGAATTCCTCAGCTATTCGAACCTGATGGTAGCCCAAGAATCCATCTGTAAATGGATATGCTTCATTACCTGCTACGTTGTCGAGGACTTCATCACTAAAAGGTTTGGAGAATGGATCACGCATACATGCATTGTTGAGACTTCTATAATCAATGTAGACCATGATTTCTATGGCATCCTTCTTGTTTTGTATGACTACTGGACTTATCCACTCTACTTCATCTATCAGAAATATAATCCCTACCTCCAACATTTTGTCAATCTCCATCTTCACCCTAGGGTTTAGTCTATATGGTCTGTGCTTTACTGGGCAGGCATATGGTCTCAGAACAATCTTCACCTCCCCTATATCTCCTTTTATCCCTTTTAGCTCTGCTACTGGTGCTGGAAACATGTCCTGATGCTCCTACAATATGTCAAAAATTTCTTTTGTCATTTGTTCATCCCAATAATCTCTCACAGACACCATTTTGGATTTATCCTCCGTCTCAACATTTTGCTCTCTCACCTTCATTGGTAGAAGGTGAGCACCTTCTCTTGAGGGGCTCTCCTGGATGTCTCTTTCTCGTTCTGTTTCCTCAAAGGTTAGGTGTCTCAATCTGTCTAACCCATCTTCGTCTGGCTCTCATCCACCTTCTCGCAGGTCACATATTTTGGAGAATCCATGTTATATAAACATTGTAGGAAATTTTCATGAGGATGACCTTCAACTAATTGTCTTGGGGTGAACAAAACCCTTTTGATCACATGGAGTGTCTCAGTCATGCATGCATCATCACCTCTGAATGGGAAGTTGATAACAAACTATGCCTCCAGAACATCCCAATCTACTATTTGCCTATGGAGTTCCTCTTACACGTACCAAGCTTGGGGAACAATACCTAGGGTATGTATGAGTATATGTACCCACAATTCCTTCCGGATCCCCTGTCTTCTCCAACCTTTTATGCAGACCTCTATGTGCCTCTTGAGACTTGAATTCCCTCTGTATTTCATATTATCTTGCAGTCAATCTTCCTCTTGACCAAACCTTTCCCTCATGGCTTGCTTTATGGCTTCCCAATTTCGTAGTGTGCTGTGGTGCGTTCTCCACCATATTGTCGATGTGGCGAAGACTGCGGTATCAAGAAATGGAATATTTTGATCTTCCCTCATTTCTCTATATAGTTTGTTCAAGAAGATGTCCACTAGTTCAATGTCATGGAACTTGGGGTTGTTGCTTACATATGCTCCTATCCAATTGACCCAACCTATCATTGCATAATGTCTAGTGTTTAGTTCATATCCACCTTACTGCCATGTATCCCATGTAGCTTCTAAACCAGTTTCTGAGCTCTGAATACTCCTCCAACTAATGGATCCTAATGTAGTAGGATTTATGTAATCTTCCCTTTTTCCCGTTGTTAGTGTGTATAGCTTGTCTAGCATTCTTGGCTCATCCCTGTCATCTATAGGTTCTGTGAACTTGGGTCCTTGATAAGGACTAAGGGTTGGATCACCCTCATTCCTTACGCTTCCAAAATCATCAAATATTTCTTTAGGTCGATGAAAACATAGTTTTCATAGGCCTAGTCGATCCCAAGGAGCGTTGGGTATGGGTCCTTATCTCCCATTATATTGATCACTTCATACTCAGTGTGTGTCTTCACCCCCACCACATCTATTTCTACATTTTATATCCTTCAAATGGGTAGTATATAGTACTGATTCACCATTCTTAGTTGAATCAGCAAGTATTTCAATTGTGGCTTCCCCAATGCCTCCCATTTTTTCCTGGGTAGGATGTTTACGTCTGATCCCAGGTCTAGCATCATGTTACTAATTTGGAATCCTGCAACCTGAGTATTAATTTAGAATTCCTTTCCATTTCTCTTCTTGTTTCACTGCACTCTTCTCGTATGCTTTTCTAGTAGGTTAACAGATGATCATTTTACGTCCCCTTCCTCCACTGATAATGCAACCTTTAAACTTTTCCGCAACTCCTTTAACATATATTCATCTTCGATGATTTGTAGGAATAATTTAAACAATTCTTCAATCGGATGATTACTATTGAGAATGTGGCCATTTTGTCTTTGATCTTCCTTCATCTCATTCATCCCATAAAATGCCTTAGCCCCCTCGTCATAATATTGTTTTTGTCGCTCTGGTTGGTATGAGTTCTTTAGGGATGTTGTCTTAACTATCAAGGGTGGGTCCACCATACCACGATCCTCCCCCATCTTCCTTCACCCTCTTGTAACTATAGTGATATTGGTTGCTAGAAGACCGTCATCGGTACGAGGTTTGACCTTAACCAGGTTAGCCCCCCTCCTTCTGGTCCTTTCTTCCCACTTTGCAATGAGTTCTAGGCAATCCTCCATGACATGAGTATTAATTCCACATTATGAACATCGTGCTCTCCAAGAGAGAAGGCATTCCCTACAACGTGTCCCTCTTGGTCATAGTTGTAACACCTTACGGGGCCTCTTCCTCCCATTCTTCCTCCTCTCCCATTTCCTCCACGTCTTCTCCGGTTTGACTCATTAATACTCAATGTCGACCTATCCAGCCATTCTCCTAGAGCATCCAGTGCTCGACACTAGTTAGTGTGATGTGTTGTAGATGCACAAAACTCATAGTAGTTGTTATTAGGGACATTGGAGTACTTCTTCAGTACCAGGAACATCTGTGGTAGATGTCTATACATTCTACAGATCTCACAATATTCCTGGTTGTTTTGTTTGGGAAAAACTCCTTGTGCTCCTACTAGTGGGGTCCTTGATGATCCGGAAAACACCCCCCTTGGATGGTTAATTCCCCGCAACCTTGGGCACTCTGTTGTGACATGTCCTTCCATCAGGTAGTGTGTGCACCATACGTTGGGTCTGGATGGCCACACTGGTTGAAGACCCTTCAATTTCTCCATTAAAGTTGTGATCTAATTCTGAAGGCCCATAATTGACAAATCGTGTAAACTCGTTCCTCCCCGGCATTCATGAGGATATCCAGCCATGGCCTCTATGCATGATGATTTCTCCAAAGCATCTTAGAGAGTCCTGATATTCTATTGCATTAGTGGCGTTCTTGTGAGGGGTAGGAGTGCTTTGATGAACCAGTCTTGCTGGTGATTCAGGTCTAAAGTGTAACTTAGCTTAGCAATGGAATCCTTAAACCTTTGCATGAGTTCCCAAGAAGTTTCACCCTCCTTCTTCTTGATTTCCCACGGCTATGATAGCCCTTGTTTCTTTGTCTGAAGTACTTTGAATTCTTGTACGAATCCTCTCTTGATATCATTTATTGTGGGATTTTGGTTTTTTTCCGCCCATTTTATAAACCAATGCAGAACTCTCTCCCTCAGTGTGGTCTGAAACTCAACTGTTTTAACATTATCTGGAGTCTATTGTTCCCTCCAAATAGATTTGCATAGATACCAATGATGTTCCACGTCTTCGTCTCCCCTCCTTGAAAACTATGGATATATGGTAAAAGATCCCACCATGCTTACTTAGGTATGAGCTAGTAACACAAACCCCTTATTCCTTGGTTGTTGGGATCCTTGCAATCCCAGGTTACTAATACCACTGGTTCCTTTGTTATTTACAATATTAAAATTGGCCTTATATTTCTCACACATGTTATGTACCTGTATTTCCTTGGGTAACTTAATAACAAATTTCTATGGATTATAATAAGGTACCAGGGGAAGGTCGGGAGGAATACTACCTATACCTTGGGGGTATCAGTGTTGACTCCTAGTGGATGCTTCTCCTTCAACAAATAATCTTCTCATGATGCTTCCCATTTCCTCTTCTCTCTCCACTTCGTACCTACTCGGAATTTGCTCCTGCACCATCCTTCTCGCAACCTATAAGGAAGGATCCTCTTCATCATCCTGGATCCTATCCCACCTGTTGCCAATCTTGCTATGTTATGCATCCTCTTTCCCTCCCCCTTCTTGTTGGAGTTTTCCTGATACTGCGCCTACTTGGTGGGGTCCCATATTTCTCTTCTTCAGAGTCTAAACCACTCTTGCTTGCCACTTGTCAGCTAGCAAAACTCTCCTTTATGCCTTGACGTCTCTAGCTTTTTACAACCCTTCTACATCCATTCCTTCAGTAGCATCTCTATTCCCCAATTGGTAGCATTATCCCCTTAGGTCCTTCCCTTGGTACTAGGGTTGTACGCTACCATCTCCATGGTAGGTGAGGGTAGTAGTCCTTCTTCTACAACAAACATTTTAATCCACAATGACACTTCCTTCATCAACCTTCCTCTTAGTCCAAATCCAAACACAACTTCTGCCTTTGAGAAGGATTGATAACTTTCAGCAGGAAACTTGACTATATAACTTTCCACCATAGTCTTTACCCAAAAATCGACTACTCTTGTTAGATGGTTGTCTAACTACTGTAGCGATACGACATCTAAGGAAGTCCAGTCGTAATGAACTGACGTTGGCCCCCCTGATCGATTCTGCACATTGAGCTTTTTTAACCAATTATACAAGTCTTCTGGGAACTTGCACCAAAAGATCTCATATTGGTCATTGGCACCCTTGGCATATAAAATCCCTTCACTCACCTTGCCGATCAGTTGATTCCTTTGGATAGCTTGCTCTTCTATAAATTGATCTATTTTGTGATCCCACCAATCCCTAATCTCTTTCTTGAATATCCTTGACACCATGTTCTAAACCAGTTCTTGTAACTTTTAGTATCGGCAACAGAACCATTTGTTGGCCCAAATGAGTCATTAGGGGGGAAGACCTTGGGTTCAAGCGCAAAGAGCTAACAATGGATCACTGTAGTCTATGAAAGCACCAACATTTTCACCTTACCCAAGGGGTAAGGAGTCTCACCCGAGGCGTGCTGTGACCAAAACTAAGAAGGGTTTGTCATGGAATCAAGGATGCATCAATCGATAATATATAAAAATTATCACATACATAATCAATATAACAACATAGCATCCAATACTAAGAAACTACTACATGCACGAATCTTACAAGATATTTAAAATTTTAAGTGGGTCGACACATCATAAGAAGTCATACACACCATGCTAAGAAACCATTTTGTACTTTACTTCATATTAATTCAATAATAGACTATTACATGACATATCGGCATTTGCCACAGATGATTACAATGAATACCCATTTATAGACTCACAAGCTCATTCTTTAACTCATGGGTCGTGCTCAGCCATGTCCCTACATTCTCGTTCTGTCCTGCCGTAAACAACTATCCCATCCACAACACCAGCAACAACAACCAAACCTTCTTCCTTATGGGCCTTCTCCTTTTGTATTTCCCCTGGTACCCAGACTGTCAGTTCCTGCTCGGCTATTATTTCCCTCGGATACCACTCCTCCTTCCTGTCTGCACGGCTACCTCTATCTTCTACTCACACTTTCCTACAACCACTCCACAATTGCCTATTCTTGCTTTACTGATGAGTTGTCCTCCCCGCAAGCTAACTGTTCGTGCCGCCACCCATTTCTTCCTCGTCCTTTGGCAAGCCAAAACAATAAAAATCTTTTCAAAATAAAAACAAAGGCCCCAACAATTTGTAGACTCAAGTGGAATTATTTCACCAAATATCAGCATGTTGATATCATTGATCTGAGACTTCCATAATGATGCATATTGTTATAGACTTCCAGAAGGACCCAATGCCCTTTCAGAAGTCTATAATAATGTTGATAACATGTTTTTGTTGCATCAGCTGCAACCATTTATAATTAGGCAACAATTCTTCATCAAAGTTTACATCAACAATATTAATTGCTAAACTCACCATAGCATTGACTACACTAATGGCAGCTTCATTGTCATCAACAAGTTATATGCTGGATTCACCAAATTTTCATCAGCAAGCTCTGTTGCTGGATTTACCAAATATTCATCCACTTGTATCTATGCATAGTGGGATTCAACAAAAATTTTATCTCGATGTAGATCTGCTGCTATAGATCCACCTTCATCTTCAATTTCAATGTTCTCCCTTACACAAAAACTCCTCTCAAGGGTATCCCAGGCCTCCTTGGCTGTCTTGGCATCTGAAATAAGGCGAAGAATGATGTCATCCATAGATTCTTTCATGCATTTCAATGCAAATGCATTATTTTTCCTCTTCACTTCCAAATCTTTCAAATAGATTTTGAACATCTCTTGTTGTTGCTTCAACTTTCTTAGCCTCTTGGCTTTTCCCATTTGTTGAGCATTGACTAACTACAACTCAACAAGCGAATCGATTTACAAACATATTTTATAGTGTCTTCTATGCTGCTCAACTTCCACAATCAAATGAGCTTACAATTTCTCTACAAACACAACATTTTTATAAAAAAAATTATAAACCCCTATTAAAAAATATTACAACACCCACAACTTATCTAAAAATACTCTTCTTTATTTTTTCTAAAAACAATATATGAGCATGTTACATTTTAAGCTTTTGTGGTTTTTTCTTGGAGTAGCATGATCTGGATTATCCACAGTATCATGTTCATTCTTTTGACGTTTCAAACCCCAAAGGGGGTCCATCATCAGGACTAATTTATAGAATATGATTGATAATTCTTTGAGAGAAGAATCTTGTGACCAGAGTATAAATAAACCTAAATCTTGATAAATTTTATAAAGAAGCCGACCCTCATATATACATATGAATATTATAATAATTTTAGTTTAATTAATTAATT
>APFE031716830.1:101429-119325 GCA_000404065.3 Pinus taeda
TATTAATGTTATTAATTTCCAAAACCTATGATACTAGCTTCTAAAGGTTTCGAGGGATTTATTTGTCTAATCATGGGAAGCCAATTTCCACTAATCTCACTCCCATTGCCCCTGTTGAGGTTCTGAGGAAATTGCATAATTTCGATTGCCTCTCTCATTTTCCTTTTTTGATAATTATCCTCTCTAGAAATTATTTTAGCATTTTCTAGACACACAGATGTTTGGTTTTGGATGAGTGTTCCACAAGGGCTGATATATGGGATATTCCTTTCTTTGTATCGGCTCCATGCTCTTTAAGTTTTATTCTTAGAGATCGACCTCTTTCCCCAATATAACTCTTGCCACAAGAGCAATCAATCTTGTACACACCCGTGAGCTCTTGATGATCAATGTTATCCTTGACCCACCTCATCATTTGCCTTATTGTTCCACATGTTGTAAATTGAGTGTTTATGTTATTCTTTCTTAAAAATTTTGCAATCTTATTCGTAATCCCTTGGATGAATGGAAGGTATACTTTCCCACAATTTTTTTTTTCTTGCTTGTTTTCAGGAGGACTCTTAGAGAGGATCTTATCGCGAGCTCTTCTTATAGCTTTTTTAATAATAAACTCTTTGTATCCTAGGTTTTTGAATACCGAGGTTAAATTTTCAATCTCCTCATTTAGGTGATCTTGGTTAGAAATCCTAAGAGCCCTAACAGCTGGAGTGTTTAAGATGCAAGATTTTTGGGATGGATGATGGTATGAGTGAGCATGCAGATAGCTATCAGTATGTGTTTTCTTGGTGTCCCAAAGTTCCATCCTCTTTTCTACTGATGAGAATATCTAGAGAGGGGATTTTACTCTTCTCTTCAAGCTCCACAGTAAACTGGATTTCGAGAGATATAGAGTTAAGATGATTGAAAAACTTCTCGAGTTCAGCCTTGCCATGAGTCCATTTTAAGTTTGTGTTATCAACAAATATTTTCCACCAAGCTGGTTTCATGAGTCAAGGGATTTTCTTCCAAAGTACTCCATGTATAAGTTGGCGACAATAAGTGAGAGCGGAGAACCCATGGTGACTCCGGATGGCGACTTTTTGAAACAATGTGATACTCTTTCAAGATACTCTTTTAAGGAATTGCATGCACCCTTTTAATAAAACATAGGCCCTTTCCACATATGCACTTGAAGGGCAGATCATGCCCTAATCCCTTTTTTAAAATGTTAGTGTTATGCCCCATACTAATACTTCAACCTACAAGTTTTTGAAAAGTACGGATGTTCATTTAAAAAGATTATAGGGGCCTCTTTGATTTATTTTGCCCAATAAGAAAAGGAGTTGCTTTTAGTGCTAATTTTTTAAAGCTTTTACTGTGGGTTTTTCATGTAAAATTTCTCTAAAATCTAATAGGAATTTATTGAAATCACAAGCTTGATGGGTAATCATGTACAATAGAAGTGCCCTAGGGGTTTTCCAGGGTGTTGAATTCATATATACAGTCAAAAAACTAGTTTAAATAACACAAGTCAAGATTTCACCTCAAATTTTTCCATGATTCCACCCGAAAATTCAAAAAGTAGCACTAAATCCACGAGAGCCTTTGTCATTTAGTGCAGCAAACATTAACAACTTATTGTTACATTAACAAAATCGCTCTTCCTTTTTAAAATGCAGATTCAATGTTTGCACAGCTCCAATGGGTCAAAAGTTTGTGACCATTTTGCGCAGTTTTTGTTTCGCTGATATGTGAAATTGACAGAGTGATCTCTCTTAGCAGATGTGTAATTGACACATTTCATTTTCTTTACGAGTGTGGAATTCAAGCTATTTTTAGCACCTTTTCCTGGGTCTCTCATGACCATTGATTTTCTTTATCAGCCCAATTTTTATTTGAAGGGCTGTTCTGGAGTCATATGGCACCTGGTGCCATGATAAGAAATGAAAAGGAAACTTGTAGAAATTTTGGAGTAGATAATTGTTCTTGTCAATATTATGAAACAGTTAAATAAGATTACATTGGAGACAACAACACTAAATTACTCTAATGAAACTTTGTACTGAAACTGAACTAAGACACATGAATGGACAAATGTGCCACCTAACCAGTAATTAGAATTAGATTCTCTAACATACTGGATTATGGAAACCTGTACATCTATGCTGCAATCATCTATAATCATTAATAACTATGATTTCTCTCCCACACAAAACTTGCTCTTTTTGAATCTTGTATTGTTGTTGATCGCTACACCAATATGCAATTGAATTATCACGAACCAAGTTCCAGGCTAAGCAAAGCACATCTTGAAGACTTTGTTGTTTTTTTCTCTGTACAATTCTCTAAAGTATATCGATTATAGAGCTCCATCCAGATTGAATGTGTAATTCATTTTAGTTCTGGTACTTAGAGAACCGAAAAATAACATGTCTGCATTTTTAATGTGACTTTCTTTTTCTCAAATGACAATGATTCTATTCCAGTGGCAATCAAATCCAATTCCACACTTCACAACGATTCTGTGACAATGATATGAGCAATTTTTTCTACGTTAGGACACATAACACAAACACCGCAGGGAATGAAAGATGTTTTGCAAGAATTAAGGTGACCTTTGGAAAGTAAGCTAACAACTCTCTTCAATACTTAGTGATCCACACCACTCAATACACGCATCTCTCCATTGCAATTCTCCACCGCATGTGCTGTGCTCTCATCAAATCTCCACGCCATATTTCCACAGGTTTCACATAGTGCATGCAGGATCCTTAAGATCCACACTCCATACTTGAAGACTGGTCCATGCAGGCTTTCACATTCGATGTCCAGGACATGTATGAAGACTAGCGGGTTTTTTATTTTTCCTTTCAAAAATGTTTAGTGGCTTCTAGTATGGCACGTTCTTGGACTTTTCTGCGCGGAGGAAAATGGATCTCTTCCTCATCATGGGATGTTTCTCATAAGAATGATAAAATATGACCTCAATCTGACACGAATATTCTGCAACTTCTTGGATCCTACATGGTTGGCACTAACCAACAATTTGTTTGGAGAGAGCGACCCCATGGACAACACCCCAAAACATAGACATGGTCACGTCCGTTTCGATTGGAGTAATCTCCTCCTCATCTTGTCCACCAACAAGGATCTTTGTTGAGGCACTACAGATTTGTCTACCAACAAGGATCTTTGTTGAGGTACTACATGTCAACATCTTTGTCGAGGCACTACAAAACAACTATGTGGACTATTGATCTACTGATAGTGAATGGATTTAGCTCCTCTATAGAAGATTCATCTTCATTGTTGTCATCTAGTTTCACAGAAGAATCATGCCGATATAAACTTGTCAACTATTATGCTCTTAGGCAGAAACCCCAACATTGGCCTCATTAGAATAGTCAGGAATATGAATATATATGTTAAGAGTTTCAGACTTCAAACAGAAATGCGCAGGTCCTACGCCAGACCCATCTTTCCTTCTACTGTATGGCTTGAACTACCTTATATTTAAACTCCCATAAATGAGATGACTCTTTTGAAATGCAATTCAAGATGGTTATTGAATTGTTGCATGGGATGACATCTAAGTTTGGAATCTCCAAAGCCATAGCCTAGAGAGATTCCTTTCTCCAAAATCCTAACAATTTAATTCATCGTGCATCTACGTTTCCAATTAGTTCCATGACATCGACATCCTCTTCTCTGTACAACCTCAGTAAAATATTTGACACAAAAAACTTCACATCGAGAGAATGTACAGAGGGAACTCTGGTTTAACAATTGTAGAGTACTTTACCTCCACTATGGGATCCATGAAGTGAGATACACTTCACACAAATAGTTTCGATATTATGTCTTAAAGTTTTAACACAGCATTCTCTATGGCTTGTATCCCATGAGAAAACACTTTTTCAGGACTTTTGTTTCAAAGCTTTGATAATTAAATACAATGCTTGTAGGTAAAAATGGATAGTGAGATGATCCTTTCACATCGCATGAAATATTTAGGGATAGATCAACATCTAGTCTTTCAATTAAGGGCACTTTTGCACTTGCAAAGCATGGATATTTTCCATGTAATTTTGGTTTCTGGTCGGAGTTGGCTTTGAGAACTTTTGACATTCTAGCTCTTCAAGATTTTTCTACAACAACACCGACAAGCTTGCATAGGGCTTTTCAGAGATAGTAGTGTTCACAATATATCTAACTCACTCTTATGCATATGTAAGTAAAGGAAATTACATGAAGGAAGAGTATGGTGCACCTTCTATTAAGAGTCGGATTTTTGAAAGAGAATTCTTCAAAGATGATTGTAGATTTTTGAAAGAGAATTCTTCAAAGATGATTGCTCCTTATTTCCTTGTGTTAAATACTTGCACATAGAAAACAATATACCAGATCCATCTTCTTGCAATCCCTGTTAGCATTGGAAAGAAACCAAAATTGAATACATTAACATAGACAAATAAAAAGACATTGATTTGGTGGGAAAGAATTAATAACTCATATTGCAACATGGTGTACATTCATCGCTCCTCCGTTTTCCTATTCCATGTTATCCCTCTCACCACAACTCATTCTCAAGGTGAATAATGTCTTCGGCTTATCCCGAGGAATCCCATAACTCTATATTTAGACAACACTTCGTTACATTAAAATTTTCGCCCTTTTATTCCATGGTTGACATTGCTTTTCTAGATAGTTTAGAGGAGTGCTAACATTGAACCTAGACACTTTTTTTACCATTATTGGTATGGTCCTTTCATCTATATCCTCACAAAAAGATAAAATTTTACCCTATTTGCACTTATCCATTCACATTATCATTTTAGTTCCATTTTGTAGTGTAACTAGAGAACTATTGAACCTTTTAGTTCACACTATCAAGTAGTCTGGAGCATTGTTAGGCATAACAATGTTATCAACTAGTGATTGGGGGAAATTTTAGGTAAAAAAAACCTTTTCTTAAGCTTCTATTGACTAATTACTGCACCTCAACTTTCAAGTTTTGTTTCTTCCCTAATGAACCCAAGGGGGTGACCATTTGAGCTATAACAACATCCAATTTTTTAATAGGCTTATTTAAGGGATTTGGGATTGATTTAAATTTTTGTACCACATACCATCAAGAGTCAAATGGCCAAATAGAAAGAGTTAATTGGGTTATGGAAGACACGCCAATGATGTATGTGGTGGAAAAACCATTAAAATGGGAAGAGTATTTGTACCTCATGGAGTTTTCTTATTAATAATGTGTATCAAGCATCTTCAAAGATAAGCCCATTTAAAGCCGAAGGAAATGTAACCCACTAGTGAGCTAGGACAATCGAGTTGATAGGGCCATTGTGGGCCTACCTTTTCTTAGATAAATGGAAGAACAAGTGGTAAAAGTTAAATAGAATTTAAAGGCTTCCAGTGATAGATAGAAAAGTAATGCATATGAGAATAGGTGAAATTTAAAATTGGTGACCATGTCTTATTGAGGGTGAAGGAAAGAAAAATCTCTTTAAAGTTAGGCAATTGCCCAAATTTGACAACAATATATTTCAGGTGTTTTGAGATGTTGGAGGGGATTGGTTTAATTGCATATAGGATTACATTACTAGCATCCATCCACATTCATAAATATTTTCGTGTATCATTGCTTAAAAGGTATGTTCCTAATGCTAACCAGGTGATTGATTGGAACACGATTTAGGTGGAGCCTGAGAGAGACTTTGAGGTCCAACCAATGTGGATTTTAGATGAGAAAGTCAATGTGTTCCATAATTGAATTATTGCCTTGGTAAAGGTACAATGGACCCATTTTGATCTTGATGATACTTTATGGGATCATGAGGATGTGATGAGAGATGAATACCCTCATCATTTTGGATAATTGTTGTATATATGTGTATATATATTGCACTAAGGATAGTGCCTAAATAAGGGGAAGGGGAATGTAATATACTTATTCAACCCCTAGAATATAAATAACATGTATATCCAAAACTAGGTTGGTGAGTTCGGACACAATAAATACACTAGTGAGATGAGGACATATTTTTAGATTTTGTGCCCATGTCCATGTGTGTATATGTCTCATGGGGACCATTGTGCCTTCATGCATGAATGTGTACATGTTTTATATTTAGAGGTAAAATCAGAGTAATGTAATGATGTAGCATGTGAATATTAGTAAAATAAAATAGTTGTAGACCACAATGAGAAAAGAGAATGGGGTGTTGAGACTCCATGGATGGTTAAAATGGGCATGTATTATTTAATAATCATAAAAGTTCCCATGAAAAATCACAAAAGTCCATTAAGGGCTCGGGTGAATGCCAAGTGGTGAAAAAGAAGCAAACATACAAAAGAGGCATGCTTCGCACTTTGAAGGATTTCACAGGAGAGAATTATGTAGAGGATTCTTATGTTGTGACAAGATTATGTATGATTCCTGTGGAAGATGTTAACATACATCCATGGAAGCATGGAGTATATTTGGAAATGTGAGCTCGTGAGGATACCTTAAAGATCCATGTGGGAAGAGGAACTCCTAGAAGCAACAAGATTGTTGGTTGGAGGTTGTCAAATACAGTATCTTGGCTATGTCAGGCCTAGAAGTCCTATGAGGGTAGTGGAGCACCTAGAAGCCATAGGACTGCTAGTTAGAGGATGTTGGGTTTGGTATCTTTGTTGTGTGAGGCCTAGAAAGGTACTTGGAAGGTCTGTGAGGAAAATTGAACTCTTGGAAGCCTTATGACCTATTGGTTAGAGGTTTTTGGGATTTATACCTTAGTTGGGTGAGCCATGGAAGTGCACCTGGAAGGCCTGTGAGGGTGGTGGAACTCTTAGAAGGCACAAGACTACTAGTAGGAGGTTGATGGTATTAGGTGTGTACCAAGTCTTGGGTGTGTATCATTCTTGTGGAGTCAAATCCCTACCTGGAGGGTGACTTGTTGTTGAAAGAAATGAAGAACGTGGTCTATAGATGGGTGAAACATCAAAGTCTTGCAACCACTTGGACAATTAAAAGATAGTTGTTTATTTGTTGTGTTAATTTATTCGAACACAAACTTTATACATATATGTGTCTGTTTGTGTTTGTGAAATACATCTACACAATAATTTACATAATTATGTAAAAAATATGTCTATACATATTATGCATTTTAGGATGCATTTCATTATGTAAATTATTAGGTGAGAGTTTCCTAGAAAAGGGGGATTTTTTCTAGAATGCAGATTGCTAGGAGGGACTGGCACTATAATTGGGCCTTAACAAGGGTTGGGATAGTTGGTAGCAGTCAAGATATATTATAGGAATCCAAATGGTAGTGCAAGATGGATTTTTATTATCTCTAGAATAATCTGAGAACAATCCCAATAATTCCAATGCTTAGTAATTCATATTTTCATTCCTAGAAATCATTAAGTTTAGGTATGTTCTATGCTAGAGCAATTTATTTAAATTTTCCCAGTTAGCAATCACTTCAACATTACGATAAACTGCAGATAGAACATAAATATAAAATGCAGAAGACAAGCCAAGACAAGAGGACACAAGATATGGCACGAGCCAGGGACAAACCCCACAATGTGTGGGGAAACCCTTTGATCAAATCTTCTTTTATCTTCAAAGTTCAGCAGAGAAAGAGAGAGAGAGAAAGTACATTTACAACAGAAGTCAACATTTTGACTTATCTAGATAGATCATTTTGTATAATGATGAGATCAATAGAAGACATTCTGCTTCAAGTGATTCTCAAGGTGACTCATTCACCTATCACCGAGCTACATCTCATCCATTTGCTACACCTTACTGTGTAGCACCATCATGCTGCTCATGATCACACATATCATGAACCTGCCCGTTGCATCATTCATGACAGTTGCACCATTCTCGTGATTACATTTACTATGATGTTGTCCATGCTCCTTGCATCATTGTGCTGCCCATGCACATGATCTTATTCATCATGATGCTCATGATATATGCATTATGCTGCTCATACTACCCATATGCATCATACTTCTCATACTGCCCATGCTGCTCATACTACCCATATGCATCATACTACTCATATTGCCCATGTTGCTCATATTTCCATATGTGTATATATGTTCATTTGCAGCGGATGCATTATATATATCAGTCTCACTGTATTGCCATGACTGTGTTGTATACATGACATGCGTATACATAACAACGTTGAATTTTCTACATATACATAACAGTGTATGAGATTCCATCATAGAACAGTGTATCAATTCTCTGCTCAATGTGTAGAGACTGCGTGGTAAGGTTTTATTGAACAATGCATAGATAATGTGGATAAGGTCCAGCGTATCGATTGTCTGCTCAACATGTATTCATTTCCTTGATTGCCTAGCATGCATTCATTGCCTGCATGTTATATCATGTCCTGCATATATGATCTGTAATGAACAACGTGAATATGACCTTGACTTCCCAGCATGTGTTCATTGCCTCCACTACCCAGTGTGTATCTACCTTACCTTGCTTTGACTGCGTCACTTATTGTATGTATCTGCGTTCCATAATATCATGACTGCATTCCATAATGAGTTCCATGAATAGGCCTACATTGTTCAGTTGTTCCTTACGACTGCGGCATTATTTATGAACTTATTCCTTCATAACTACAATGAGATTGTTGTTCATGTTATATATATACACCATGACTGCGTGTAGAGCATAGGGTTTCCAACGTATAAGGTAATGCGTTGTATAGCTTGTATGGTCTGATCATCATACCCCATCCCGTGTGAACTGCTTATATGAGCCATCCAGCGTATAGAGTAGTATGTCGACTGTATCACTAGACAGCTTATAGAATTTATATGATTTTATGCGTATCCACCTGACAGCTCAGCGTTGACTTCCCAGCGTATGTGTGCATGTGTGTTCATAACAGTGTATAATGTTGTTGTGTTTACCACAATGCTAATGCCTTGTGTTCACCATGACTCCGTATCACCTGCATTCGCCATGATGCCACTGCATTCACCACAATATAATAATTGTGTTTCACTATAATGCTACGACTGTCACCATAACAACGTTTCACTATAATGCTACGACTACCCAGATTAATGTTACTGCAGTTAGGGAATCATAGCAAGTACTCTTAGTGTTTTCTCCTTCTCAAAAAACCCAGACGTGGAGAGGAGATCACCTAAAGAGTGTATCTAAATTACATCAAATCCTCTTATATTTATACTAAAGTGAGGATGATGAATAGACACGTCGATTGGGCTTCTAGAGCCTACAAAACAGTTGGTCGGCTCGATAATAATTTCATAAACAAAATAAATTCATATCTCCATAAATACTTATTGAAATCGGATGATCTTTGGATCAATCCTACACCTCTCGAAGAGAGGGATCCAATAAAAATATCAGCTGCCATAAATAAGCTAACCCACATGGAGTTTGGCCCTAGTTTCCAATTTAGCACTCCCTCTCAACTAGGGAGAACTCCATCAATTGATCCATAAGTCTGATTGTACTATCTCTGCCATCAGTGCCCTGCACTGTTCTGCCCAATTCTGCTCAGCTCTACTGGCTCTACTCTACTCTGCTCAACTTTGTTGGCTTTTCTCTGCTCTACTTAGCTTTGTTGGCTCTACTAGCTCTGCTCCGCTGAACTATGAAGAAGAAGAATTAATCAAGAATGTCTCATACCATTCTCCACTGACCCAAAGTCAGTCTTAGAGTGCATACCACTGGTCCCAGACCAGTCTCAACCGACCCAAAGTCAGCATCATAGTATGTACTACTCTCACTGGTCCCAGACCAGTACTGCACTGGCACAAAGTTAGTCTCGGAGTATGTACCACTGATCCCAAGTCAGTCTCAACCAACTTGAAGTCAGCATCATAGTATGTACAACTCCTACCACTGGTCCCAGACAAGTATCGTAGGCTCAAAGAGTGTACTACTAGTCCTAGACTAGTCTCAACCGATCCGAAGTCAGTGTCATAGTATGTACCACTCTCACTGGTCCTAGACTAGTCCTGCACTGACACAAAGTCAGTCTCGAAGTATGTACCATTGGTCCTAGATCAGTCTCAACCGACTCGAAGTCAGCATCATAGTATGTACAACTCCTACCATTGGTCCCAGACTAGTATCGCAGGCTCAGAGAGTGTACTACTGGTCCCAGACTAGTCTCAACCAACTTGAAGTCAGTATCATAGTATGTAAAACTCTCACTACTCCAGACTAGTCCTGCACTAATATGAAGTCAGTCTCGGAGTATGTACCACTGATCCCAGATCAGTCTCATCCAACCCGAAGTCAACGTCATAGTATGTATAAATCCTACCACTGGTCCCAGACCAATATCGCAGACTCAGAGAGTGTACTACTGGTCCCAGACCAGTCTAAACTGACCCAAAGTCAGTGTCATAGTATGTACCACTCTCATTGGTCCCAGACTACTCCTGCACTGACATGAAGTCAGTCTCAGAGTATGTACCACTAATCCCAGATCAGTCTCAGCCGACCCGAAGTCAGCGTCATAGTATGTACAACTCCTACCACTTGTCCCAGACCAATATCATTGATCCTAGATCAATGGAGGTCATCCTACCGTAGGGAGTACGTTAGATACAATGATGCGTCCATCAGTACTACTATGGTCCCTAACTTCATTTCCCTGCTCATTGATCAGATGAGAGGTACTTCCCATGAGTCCGAGACTACATGGGTAGGATGCCTCGATAGGAGAACTAAATCAATCCTGTCCTCATAGGAGAACACATCAATCCTGCTACAATCACCATGGAGAACACATCAATCTAGGCTTCCATGGAGAACACATCAATCCAGGCCTCACAGGAGAACTAATCATCCTGCTACACAAGAGAGCAAATAATCTTGTCCCATAAGAGAGCGAAACATCTTGTTCCAGTGCGCACCACCAGGGGAGGGTGAGCCACCCTGTGGTTGTATGTTGCTCCACCAGAACTGCAAGCCCCCCAGAGCTCCCACAGCTCAATGTATGCAACATGCAAGATCCTTTTACAAAGGTCTCTTGGTGACTCCAAGTTGTTCGGGAAAATCACAAATTTGATCTTTCCTTGGGGCTCTATCCTGTACATCATCTCAGTGTGATGGAGCCTCCTTGATCATCGACTTACCATATCCTAGATAAGGTAGTATTTGTTGTCTATCTACTGGAGCAATTGTCAAATATGGGATTCCTCAATAATCGAATCCCACCTCTAGTTGTCACAGAGAATCACAGTGGTATTCATCATGTGTACAACCAGCTTACTGAAGAGCTTCAACAACCAGACTGCTTCATAGAAGGCCAATGTATTCTGCCTTGGTGGTGCTCAGACTCACCGACTTCGGCTTCCTGCTTATCTAGGATATCGAGGCAGATTCCAAAGAGAAACAACACTGAGAAGTGCCCTAATGATCCTCCATACTGCCTGCCCACTTATCATTCAAATAATCATGTGGTTTCATGAGAGATTGTGCCCTGAAGATATCTTAGAAGATTCTTGGCACCAATCCAGTGAGGCTCAACCAAATATGAGCTCACCATGCTAACTGCAACACAGATGTCCAGACGAAGGTTCTCCAAGAACATCAACGTGAATGATTTTATGAAACTCAGAGGCATTTCCCAAATCAGGTCTGACATCACTACCATATAACTTCTGAAAGTTAAGATCCTTGAGGTAGTCACAGGCTTGCAGCTTAACTTTCCACATTCAGAATCCAACTCCCTCTATCTCCTATAGATGAGAGGGTCTGTACCTGTCAGACATAGGTTCCGGCACGAGAGGTTTATCATCCACAACCTTCGAGTAATGGTTTGGACCGGTTTCACTCATAGTGAGTCTCAGCTACATTAGATAGCTATCGATCCTCTCATACTACGCACAAGGTGTTTTGCTTCAAGCCATAGAGGGATTTCTTCCACCTGTATACATGAGATTCCCGATCATGAGTCTTAAATTCTTTAGGTTGTTCCAAGCCTGTGGACCTGCTGCACGAGGGGAATGGTCCCCTTATAATATATTCCTTTGATACATTTCAGACATGTACCTTCATGCTCCTTTTTGAATTCAGGCATCCAAGTCACCATCTGACTCATAGACCTCTAGTGCTGAGTCAAAGGACATGGTCCCCAATGGACTTCCTGCAACTTGATACAACCCTGAACTCAAAACATCTTTGCAAGATCTATTTTCAAACACGTACCTTTCCATCGATAAGTGCCATCCTGTAACCTTTGACTTCCATTACCGAGATGGACATCAGGTTATTCTTGCGATCAGGTACATAAAAGAGATTCTAGGGTTCCTTGCTTTCGTGGAAGAGTTGACCATTTCCTTGATGACCTACATTACCAGTCATTCTTTTGATAATTGAATATGTCCCAGGAATGATTGTTATCTTCATTAAGAGATGTGTCTTTGCCATGTACAACGACTGAACTTATTTCAACAAAGCATCTACCTTTTCTTCCACCCTTAGATCCGAACTTCCCAATGAAGTGATCATTAGATGGGCCATCAGAAACTTGCGTTGTGCAATTCTGATAACATTCTCTGGTTCGACGTCACCCTAGGTGAATTATGAGAAACCCATTGATCCTTTTGTCTTGTCCCAACTGTCTTCGGCGATTTCTCTTTCACTCTTACTTGGGCATTGTCTTCACCTCAGCTCTGATACCATGTTAAGTTTAGGTATGTTCTATGCTAGAGCAATTTATTTAAATTTTCACAGTTAGCAATCACATCAGCATTATGATAAACTGCAGATAGAAGATAAATATAAAACGTAGAAGACAAGCCAAGACAAGAGGACACAAGATATGGCGCAAGCTAGGGACAAACCCCACAATGTGTGGGGAAACCCTTTGATCAAATCTTCTTTTATCTTCAAAGTTCAGCAGAGAAAGAGAGAGAGAGAAAGTGCATTTAAAACAAAAGTCAACAATTTGACTTATCTAGATAGATCATTTCGTATAATAATGAGATCAGTTGAAGACATTTTGCTTCAACTGATTCTCAAGGTGACTCCTTCAATTATCATCGACCTGCATCTCATCCATTTGCTCACCTTACTTTGTAGCACCATCATGCTGCTCATGATCACACTTAGCATGAAGCTTCCCATTGCATCATTCATTACAGTTGCACCATTCTCATGATTGCATTTACTATGATGTTGTCCATGCTCTCCGCGTCATTGTGCTACCCATGTACATGATCTTATTCATCATGATTCTCATGATATATGCATTATGCTTCTCATACTACTCATATGCATCATACTGCTCATACTACCCATGCTGCTCATACTACCCATATGCATCATACTACTCATACTGCCCATGCTGCTCATACTCCCATATGCATATATATGTTCATTTGTAGCGGATGCGTTATATATATCAGTCTCAGTGTATTTCCATGACTGTGTTGTATACATGACATGCGTATACATAACAACATTGAATTTTCTACATATACATAATAGCGTATGAGATTCCATCATAGAACAATGTATCAATTCTCTGCTCAACGTGTAGAGACTGCATGGTAAGGTTTTATTCAATAACGTATAGATAATGTGGATAAGGTCCAGCGTACCGATTTTCTGCTCAACATGTATTCATTTCCTTGATTTCCCAGCATGTATTTATTATCTGCATGTTATATAATGTCCTGCATATATGATCCATAATGAACAACGTGAATATAACCTTGATTGCCCAGCGTGTGTTCATTGCCTCCACTACCCAGTGTGTATCTACCTTACCTTGCTTTGACTGTGTCACTTATTGTATGTATCTGCGTTCCATAATATCATGACTGCATTCCATAATGAATTCCACGTTGTTCAGTTGATCCGTATGACTGCGACATTATTTATGAACGTATTCCTTCATAACTGCGATGAGATTGTTGTGCCTGTTATATATATATGCCATGACTACGTATAGAGCATAGGGTTTCCAATGTATAAGGTAATGCGTTGTATAGCCTATATGGTCTGATCATCATACCACATCCCACGTGAACTGCTTATATGAACCATCCAGTGTATAGAGTAGTATGTCCACCATATCACCAGACAGTGTGTAGAATTTATATGATTTTCTGTGTATCCACCTGATAGCCCAACGTTGACTTCCCAGCATATGTGTGTATGTCTGTTCATAATAGCGTATAAAGCCGCTGCGTTTACCACAATGCCAATGCCTTGTGTTCACCATGACTGAGTATCACCTGCATTCACCATGGTGCCACTGCATTCACCATAATATAATAATTGCATTTCACTATAATGCTACGGCTGTCACCATAACAACGTTTCACTATAATGCTACGGTTACCCAGATTAATGTTACCGCAGTTAGGAAATCATAGCAAGTACTCTTAGCATTTTCTCCTTCTCATAAAACCTAGACGTGGAGAAGAGATCACCTAAAGAGTGTGTCTAAATGATATCAAATCCTCTTATATTTATACTAAAGTGAGGATGATGAATAGACACGTCGGTTGGCCTTTTAGATCCTACAAAATAGTTGGTCAGCTTGATAATAATTTCATAAACAAAATAAATTCATATCTCCATAAATAATTATCAGAATTGGATGATCTTTGGATCAATCCTACAGCTCTCGAAGAGAGGGATCCAATACAAATATCAGCTTCCATAAATAAGCTAACCCACATGGAGTTTGGCCCTAGTTTCCAATTTAACAGAAATGAATTTTTAGGCATGTAGTAATGTCATTTAGGAATTTGTATCATTAGTGTCACACAGGCTTTATGGGGATTTCATAGGTTTACTCATTCACATACTATATTGAGATAATTAAATGCAATTTTACCACAATTTATCATGTTTTCATGTAGCTTGATACTCAAGGTCAAATCCACAATTTCAGGGATAGTAAATTAAAGGAATATGAGTAACCAACAACACTAAGACCACACAAATATCATGTATTCATATACAAAAATCAATGTTATATCTCAACATTTACACACATAAGGAAATTTTGATATGCATGATACAATATTACATCATTTTCTCCAATAGTCCTAAATCCACAAACTTGACAGTTCCCCTGTCCTATAGAAGAAAAACTAACAACAACAAATTCTCTTCTCATGTACAAGCTTATAATATGCTCTTTTGGGAATATATGAACTCTACCATTGGTCAGGCATAACACTCTCATGATCTCATTTTAATTACTAATTAGGTGGTATCGATCTAGTGAAATTTTATACAACAACCAAGAACATCTAAAAGAAAGACACATGTAATATTTTATACATCAATTCAATTTACCTCCTAGAAAGAGACAATCATACAAAGAAAGAGACAGAAATATTTTTCTATTCAACATTTAACTTTTCTTTCAAAATCAGAGACGATTATTTTCTACAACCTCCAAATATGTCACTTTTTTTTTATATTTGAGCATCATACTTTTATTTTAATTTCTTCCGTGACATAGAAATATTATCCAAATAACAACTTCCAATTTAGTACATAAAAAAACACATCATACACCTTAGAGACAAGGAAATATAATCATGTATCTCAACATTAATTTTTCATGACTTTTATTCTCTTTGGAGCATATCAATGCATCACATGACCCTTTATAGTTATTTTCATTTATGCACATGAGGTTTATCTAACATCCACAAGGACCATGTAAATTCGAGAACAAATTTGTTTTTTTAGACCTATGAAGCTATAAAATTTTGGGGCATGTATGAGTTTGCATCACTCCCTAGATGTGAACTTGAAAATGAAGCTTTTAATGGATTTGAAGTAGACTTCATCTTACAAAACAAGTTTCCAATTTGGCTTAGTTATTCTATTCAACAAGATTATTGAGTAGGAATATTATTAAAGGTCTTCCACAATCCTCTATTCAAATGGGTGATATTATTTCTTTGAGTTTTCATGAGGGGATATTGACTAACAATTGTCACAATGCTAGCATTAAGGAAATGGAAATATTAAGGTTAATTAGAAGAGATAATTCCAAAGGAAATAAGAGCTCAAGTATATTTTATATGAAGGATATATAACCATGAATACAACGATTATGGATTTGGATTTTTTTGTAATTTGAAATTTCAAGATGAAGGACCTTCCATGAAAGGTGTTTACTATACAAGATAGTAAGTGCCATGTTCATGAGTAAAGGAATTAGAGAGAACATAGTGAAAAGGTGAACATACTTTTTTCATTGGGCCTATTCGTGCGAAGGGTGTCTGATTCGTTTCTCCCGTGGGAAGGGTTTCTACAAAGGGTTTTTGCAGAAATACTCAACATTATACCTAGCATAATCGTATTATCCTGCGCTATTAGTGTCATCTCCGTTGGAGAAGTTATGCGGATACACCGTATAGCTCATATTATGGCTGCAGGCACAGCGGCCACCCTCTGAGTGGTAAGATAGTGGGTAATACCGTAACCTGCACCCTGAGAACTGCAAACGTAATAAACAGTGGGACCGACTGTATTCTAAGGAAGTCATTACGATGGGTATACATAACCTTTGGTTCCAGTAAATGGGATTTCTCCGCATTCATAAACACGGTCTGAAGCTTGTCTACGCTATTGTAAAGGTTCGTGAGGCAGCCGATTCTCTTTGTGTGATTCAACACTGAAAGCAATTTAATAACAGAACCGGTTGGCAGCGTGAGAAAGCTGAAGAGAAGATCTGCCAAATCAAAATCATTTTCTGCAGCTTGATGATCTTCTACGGCTCGTTGAGAGAATCGCCTCTTCTTCTACGGCTCGATGATCTTCTTTTGCGGCTCGATGATTAATCCATAATCAACCGCTGCTGCATAATTTCACTCGGCATTGGTGTTCTGCAGCTCCAGATCAGGTTCTGCGGCTCCAGATCGCCTCCTCTTCTGGCTTCTACGGCTCCAGATCGGGTTCTACGGCTCCAGATTGCCTCTTCTTCTGCGGCTCCAGATCGCCTCTTGTACGATCGCCCCCAGATCTTCTGTGGAAGGCGAAGGGTGTCTGATTCCTTGGTCTCTCCCGTGTGAAGGGTGTCTGATTCGTTTCTCCCGTGGGAAGGGTTTCTGCAAAGGGTTTTTGCAGAAATACTCAACATTATACTTGGCATAATCGTATTACTATTATCAGGTTCGAAGGGTTTCTGCGGAGGGTGTATAGATATGGTGCAGATCTGCGTAAAATATGGCTCCAAGCTTTGCAAAAATAACTGGTGGCTCATCCGCCTCTGGAGGGCAATCTCCTGCCCATATCGTGAGTGAAGCCCCAGCTCCCACTATCCAAGTAGTCCAGGACTCACTCGATGAAGCTTTGAAGTTCTCCGAAAGTGCCCTAATTTGCCGGTTCAATGGTTTTTGGCCGCGACTGATAGCACTCCACAATTGGATCTCGGAGGTATGGAAGCCTATCATTTCTGATGAAATTAATATCTACCCCTGTGCTAGAGGTTTCTTTATAGTAGATTTTGAAAATCCTGAAAGCAGACAATGTATTCTAGATTCCGGCCCTTGGTTTTGGGAAAAAACAGGCCTATTCATGAAGCCATGGAACCCATCATTCAATCCCTCTACAGCAGTGATAACCTCAGCACCAGTTTGGGTGAGATTGCCAAGCCTAACCTTGCATCTCTGGAATCTCTCCTCGCTAAAAGCCATCGGAAATGCAATTGGAAAATTTTACTGCAGGTGCCCAGAAACAGAGGAATATGCCAGAACCACCTATGCACGCATCTGTGTGGAAATGGATTTCAGCGCCGGATTCCCAGCTGAAATAAACGTAACAAGTAAAGACTATTTGTGGAACCAGAAGCTTGATTATGAAAGTGTCCTCTTCAGATGTCGATCGTGCTTTGAGACGGGACATCTAGCCAAA
>APFE031716832.1:0-10902 GCA_000404065.3 Pinus taeda
ATAAAGCCACAAAAATAACAATAGAGGGATTCTATGGGGCACAATAATAACAATATGGGGACAATAGGGACACAACAATATTAATAAGGAGTATAACTACAATATTAATGGGGTAATCACTAGTATTATAAGGACCCAACATATAGCTTCAGAGGCTACTTTTAGGATTTTTTTAATCAAGTGCAGGTGACGATATGGATAACATGTCAAAGCACAATGATATCCTAAATATCATGGCATGGTACAAAAATAAGCAGTGTGGCTCCACTATTATTATATAGTATAGTAGATTGTTGGAAAATCCTGTGCCCCAAGATGAAGTATACACATACTTCAAGGACAATATTGGACTTGTTAAGAATATCTCTCTTAGTAAGAGTGATTTCCAATGACATAGCATTAGGGGAAGACATTCTTCCTGTGTCATATATGACCATAATGAATGAAAATGGTCCAGTAGAAAACAACCACTCTTCCAGTGGCCATTGGAGATTCACCATGTGTCAAGATATTGACTAGAGTGATGGTGAACCAAGACTAGTTTGTATACCATGTGTCAAATAGACTAGAATTATGGTGACTAGTTGGTGCTAATGATGTACCATGTGTCAGGAGTACTGACCAAGATTATGGTGAGGAGGTCCAACATAGTTCATAGGTACTCACAAAAACTATAATAACTTTTTGATGTTGTTGAATTACCATGTGTGAAATTTTTTTGACCAGATTATGGTAATTGATTAATGCTACTAGATCGACACGTGTCACATTTTTTTTGACAGGATTATGGTGATGATTTGTTATAACCTTTTTCTTAGAGAAATTTGTCAACATGAGAACATCTAGATAGGCATTATGAATACCTCCCTAGATAAAAGAGTGTTTAATTTTGTAGCTATGGTCAGTATTCATAATTAATATTTGTTATCTTTGATGTATTTATAATAAATATAAAGCATATTCTTCATGCTAGTGTCAAAAAGAAAATATTCTAAGGCATGTTCTTCATGACCTTGTTAAAAGAGAAAAAAAATGAATTTTTGGCTTCAAAATAGCCAGGTTAGTTGTCCTCCAAGTCAAGTCAACTCCAACCTAACAGGCACCCATTTGTCCTAGTAAAAGACAATACATATGAGGCATTTGACCTGGTCCCTCAAAGAGCACAATTCAGATCTATTTTTTTCAAGAAAAATTTGTACATCCTTAGGCAAGGGAAAGTGACAAGTCTAAGACAAGAAGAAAAGACAAATTTGAGGAACATTCTTGGACAAATAAAGACAAGTTTCTTAGGAACTATTCTGATGAGGAAAAAGGATGAATCTCCACTAAAGATGGAAAAAATTCTCAGGTAAATAAGGTCGAAGTACTAAGACATAGCAAGGCCAAGTTTCAAAAGTAATCCAAAGTTGTAGGATTGAAATATTTGGTTGCACAACCTCACTTAAAGAGTATAACTAATTTGTAGAACCCACTTAATCAGTACAAGAGCAGGCCTAACCAGATCGAAGTTATTGGGCATTTATACGACTTGACTAGGAGGAAGTGGATTAGGTTTGACCAAAAAATTCTTAATGACTAGAAGATCTAGGTGTGTCTCTTATTGAACTAAATAATTTATCTAAGGAGAAAGTTGGTTGGGTTCTTTCCCCCATGTGATTTTTCCAAGGGTAAACTCGTGTTTTCTTTGTTTGGTTGTCTCTTCTTGATCCTATTGTCATAAATGTTATATTATTGATGTATTATGTGTAATTTCTTAATGATGGAATAATGGATAAGGATGTGAAACATAAGTAAATCATTAGAAATAACTATCAATATAGAATGCACTACAAAAATTAAACAAAATGTTCCTCTAACTAGATGGATACTCTTAGAAGTCTAAGAGTTTAACTGAGAAACTACAAGACTACAAATGAGAAGCTTGTTGGGGCCCAAGAAAGGCAAGCAAAAATGGATGTTGTCATATTGCAAAACTTATTGTATGTACAAAGATAAAAGCAACATGATATGGGAGCCATCTATAGGTTTAAGCAAAGTTCATTATGACTTGGAAGACAAGAGTTGAAGACTGATAATGTAGAAGGCAACATGTCCAAGAAGAGACGAAGGCAAAGAAGTGAAGACACTGTAAGGGGTGGGACTCCTTTGAGTACCCTATAAAAGAGGACAATAAGTCCTAAGTAATTCCCTAGTGTTAGAATAAAAAGGAACTATCAGTAAAGAAGGAAGTGAAAGGACTTCATTCTAAAAGAATTGAAGAAGGAAAACCCTTCTACATTTGATGGAGAAGTGAAGAAGGTTGAAGAAGAAGAGGCATGGCAAGAGTGGTCATCTTCAGTCTAAAGGGAAAGGTTGATATTTGGTTGGAAAAATTAATTAATGCCTAGGGTATTAGAGTGGAATAATTCTCCCGGAGAGGGTTTGAGAAGTACTTCAGGTAAACTTTCTTGTTAGAGAGGTATTATGACATTAACAAAAAATATTTATGTGAACATAGGCTAGGGTAGTGATTAGCTAATGAGTACATAACGAAATTTTTGGAGTTGCTAAGGCATGTTCCCTACCTCAAGAATGAAAAAGAAAACATAGAAAGGTTCCTCACTGGATTGCATCAGGAATTTAGGGAAGGGATAGAGTTTGATGACTCACGAACTCTAGAGGATTCTATTAGGAAAATGAAGTACCATTACGAGAAATCCAAGCACAAGTTTGAGTACAATACTAAATGGAGAATAAAAGGTAAAACCAATTTTAAGGGAAAGGGGAATGAATTTCTCAGACAAAAACCTCGAGGAAGGAAGATGAATTCAACCACTATTAACAAGGGTGAATTTCAAAAAAGATCAACTATTGTTGGTAGAGACCAATTCTCTTAGGCTATAGGAGAGGAAGTCAAGATTTTCTTAGGAGAGCTATGAAATTTTGTATCTACATAGAAAAGAACAAGAAGAGAGATTGTCCCCAACAAAGGAAGGACACCCTAGGATTGTACAATGTGCAGGAACTAGACAGAATGAGATATGTAGCTCTGACCATGCCAAGACTTTACGCTACATTGGACAGCGGGTAGGCTGGTCATCAAGCCTTAATAATCAAAATGGAAGGTATGATTAATGACTAGTTTGTATCAATTTTAATATACTCATGATCAAATTTTAGTTATGTAATCCCTTAGGTCATTGAGAAATGTTCCTTACCAAGAACAACACATAAGAAATTATGGATAGTCTAGCCATTGGGCCAAAGAAATGAGTGGAATATGAGGTAATGTCATGCCCAATCATGTTGCGTGGCATGCACACCACTGTAGGTTTAAATTTATTTCCCTTTGGTGCATACAACATCCTCATTTGGATGGATTGGATGGTAAAGCACCAGACTAAGATTGAATGCTAAAACAAGTGGATTGAATTCTTTAATAATAACGGGGAAAAGGTAACATTGCAAGGGAAATTGAAATCGGTGTCATTCAAGCTAGTAACAACACTACAACTGAAATAATGAAGTTGAAAAGGGTGCAAATTGTTTTTTGTACAAATAACAAAGGATTTTGAAGGTAACATCAACAGTTTTGAGGAGAACCCAATTTAAAGAAAATGATGTATTCCTTGAGGAGATTCCAATATTTCCACCACATAGGGAAGTTGATTTCTACATAGAATTGTTACCTATAAAAACACTTTAATATAAGGCACCTTACCATATGAGCATGCCACAGTCGATGGAGTTGAAACTATAGCTAAATGGATATTGGACAAGGGTCATATTAGGTTGAGTGTATTGCCTTGGGTGCAACGATTATGTTTGCAAGGAAGAAAGATGAAACACTAAAGCTATCCATAGACTATATACATCTTAATAAAGGCACCATTAAGAATTGACATTTCTTGTTGTGGATCGATGATTTATTTAATTAGTTGAAGGGATGAATGCTCTTATAAAAATTTGATCTGAGATTTAGGTACCATTAGGTACACATCAAGGAGGAAGATATTCATGAAATAATATTTAGAACTAGGTATGGGAACTATGAGTTTATGGTTTTTTGCTTTGGGCTTACAAACGCTCCTACCACTTTCATGTGTTTAATTAAAAATGTGTTTAGTCTGTATCTGGAAAAATTTGTATTAGTTTATTGGTCTATTCTAAACCAAATAGGAGTATGAGGAGAATCTAGTTGTAGTGCTAGAACTCTTGAGAAAGTGTAAGCTTTATGAAAAGCTCAACAAGTGTGAGTTCTTTAAGTCCGAGATTTGATATTTGGGACACATAGTCTGAAAGGAGGGGTGACAGTTGACCCAAAAAAGGTCAAGGAAATTATGGAATGGTCAATTCCATAAAATGTAGCAGAAGTCAGATCATTTATGGGGCTAACATTTTACTACAGGAGGTTCACTATAATTTCTCTAAGATTGGTTACCTAATCAAAATGCTACAAATAAATGGAAACAAATTTGAATGAATAGTTGAATTTGCTGCAAGCTTTAGGAAAATAAAAAACATACTTACACATGCACCGGTGCTAAAGATAAAGACACAGACAAGGAATTTGTGGTGTGCATGGATGCTTCAAAGAAGGGTTGGAAAGAGTCCTCATAAAAAAGGGAAAAGTAGTATGATACGCGTTTAGGAAGTTGGATGAACATGAATAGAACTATCTCACTTGTGATCTAGAATTGGCAGAAATTGTTCTCCCAATAAAATGTGTAGACATTACCCTCTTGCAAGGAAATTTACATTAACGACATACCATGGAGGGTTGAAGTACTTGTTTGACCAACCCAAGTTGAATTCCAGGTAGGCAAGATGGTTGGCATAATTGGTGAGTTTTATTTTGAAATCAAATACATCAAAGGCAAGGAAAACAAAGTAGTCGATGTGCTCAGGAGGATTTTTTTGTTGTCTAACCTAGAAGTTGCAATTTCTTGCAAAATCAACATTCAGGGGATGATTTGTAGGAATTTACAAGGTAAGTTCCTCAGACAGAACACCAAAGGACATCGCTCACAAATAGATCACAGATCAATACACCAGTATTCTTGATGTGGTTAAAACCCTTAAAGAGGGAAACAGTCCATGGCCTGAGCCAAAGTGGCCACTTGAGGCAATTTATTAATAAAAGAATGAAAATTTACATAAGCTTCTCTCATCAACAGTTACCCTACAAATGACCCTCCATGCTCTTTAAATAGAGATCATGGGCCAATCGGGTGCTAAGCCATGGATCAAGTGTCAGTAATATCGAGGAGAGAATGAACCATCGAATCACTACATATCATGACTGTCATATTGTAAGTTACAAAAGTACATAGTAAATAAACACACTTTACCCAACTCTACACTAGACCAAGTTATACTTAACTATTTCCTATTTGTCGGAATATCCCAACATCCCCCCTTAAGAACAACTTGGGATAGGATTGAAGGATGTACAAATATGACACATTAGGAGAAAGAAGAAGGCATTAGAGCCTATCCCTCCTTAGTGACAACTTCCTGAACTCCAACCATAAATTGAAGTTTAGTAAACTTTTCCTCTTTGAGAGACTTTGTAAGATGTCTGCAACTTGATCATCTGTTTAACAATATTGCACTTCAAGAACATGGTCGTGAATGAGCTTTCTAATGAAGTGCATGTGCAGATCAATGTGTTTGTTGCGCTGATGTTGGACTGGATCTTTGCATAGTTGAATGGCACTTTGATTATCAAACCAAAGTGTAGTCGGATGCTGCTATTGAAAGCCAAACTCTAAGAGGATCTGACGAAGCCATAGGACTTCCTTACTAGCTTGTATGACACCACGATACTCTACTTCTACTGAAGAAAGAGAAGTGGCACATTGTTTATTGCAAGTCCATGTAATAGGTCCTGGACTAAGAGTGAACACATAACATGTAGTAGACTTTTGATCATCAAGGTCACCAACCCAATCAGAATCAATGAAACCAGATGCTTCTGCACTGTAATGAATCTAAATTAGAGGCATATTGTGCTATGAAATTGAGTAATAAAGAAGTTCAAGGTGTAGTGGAGACACTTTGGACCAGAGGAAGTCACATTGAAGATGGTTGAGAAAATGAGGGTGTCATGCCCATTTTTGTTTGTTGGTTAAGAAAATGTTAATATGATTGTAAATAATTGTAAAGAGCTATGTATATAGATATTACAATGAAATTTATGCTTGGTATAGAGCATGGTTATAATTGTGTTCACGTATAGAATACCAAGGATGTTGTTCCTCTAAGGCGTTGGGGTTTGTGACAACCCTTTTTTAAAACCCTCATGTAAATATTTTATGAACATTAATTTCTATAATTATTGTGGAAGTCTAAACACAAGTAAATATTTGAGAGAAGGGGCATAGATTCAAAGCCTTAGGGAGGAGATTTCTTGGGAATTGGGGAATGGAATGTTGATAATTTAATGGCCACCATATCCTTGACTAGTTTAATAATATTACGGAATGTCTTTAATAGTTTACATCGTAGAAAGGAGGAAGATTACGAAGCTTCCTGAATGGAGGATAATTCCATACTTCTATATCATGTCTCGTGGACTACATGTTGGAATTGCAACACACAAGAACTAATTAGTAAGGAATGGCAACACGAGATGGAGAGGAGGAATTCATGGGGTGGAAAAAGAGATTTATCTGGAAAAATAAAGGAAATTACGGGAAATGTGATCTACCACACACTACGAAGGGTATGAATGGTGTGAAGGAATCGCATACCTGGGTTTGGGGCTATGGGTGTTATTTGGTTAGGCTAGGCATGCTAGGTGACATCAACAAGTTGCGAGCCTACAACAATGACACTACGAGAGTGATCATGGAATGACTATGCAAGGTTGACATACCTGAATTTGGCTTGTGGGTGCACATGGTGTAGCATGAAAAAGAAAATAATGTGGAGGTGCAGAGTGATTTGGATTTTTGGTGAAGGGTGAGACTTTGTGCTCTCTGGATTCTTGTTTATAGAGGGTAACTTTGTGTTTCTTTAGTTGAATACAGAATTTGTAGTTTCATTTCAGTCTTCCCTGGAGTCCTAGTATAGGGCGGAGACATTGGAGGCAATAATTCTTAGCTCAAACAAGTGGATACAAGGAGGTCCCTACATTATCGGTAGCAGTTGATTAGATTTGGTTTTAAATCTCTTGAGAATTTCTCCTTAAACTCTAATTATGACTAGGGGTTGGTTGACTACAAGAAGGAATAGAAGTGCAATCAACCTAAGGTTGGGTGGAGAGTTGAAGTCCCACTCTTAATTTCCAATCGTTTAATTTACAATACAAGTTGTTTATGTCATTATACATGTTAATGAAATGTGGATGTTCAATGGTGTTTTTATATTGTAGGATCTCATAATAAGGGTGTGTAATCTCATATTTCTTGATTGAAATGCATGCATATTTATTCTCATGGGTTGCAGATCATCATTTACCTTATGGAATAATAAAGGAAGTCATGTCACACTATTATATTAGCAAGGAGTGGTATTGTTGTGGACGAAGCCATATGATGTTAATTGCCAAGTCTGGTTGTGTGAATGCCTAAGGGAAAGGTGAAATTGTGTTTATGTGGATGTATGTAACGATATTTATTTCTCACATAAATGTGTCTTGTCTATCTCGATGAACATGATTTTCTATGTTCTAACATGGTTGGAATAGACCCTAGTTCTCAAGAAACATTAGCCAAATAGGGTTACTGAAATAAACCCATAATGGCATTTTTAGTTTTAAGGAGGATAGCTTGTAATGGTCATTTGTAGTCAATATCAACCTAGATTTATTCAAACGTGCATGTATGATATATCTATGTATGTATATATGTATGTATAACCATAGTGTGGTTAGAACAGAGAAGCCTCGACTTGGGTTAGTTTGGAGCAAGACCCAGCCCATATAAAATACATGTGACAAGTGGGGTGGGGAGCTCGCTTCTATAAATTATAACTGATGCAAAAGTATGGAGGTATAGAGTGTGTATAAATGGGGGTGTAGTTTGAGGCCCTTATATGGTCTAGGGGTTGGACTGGCCAAGAGGGTCGGACGTCCGAAGGGTAGGAGTGCATGCAAGAATGCATAATTAGTCTGGGGCCTAGATGTGGGCCTAGTTCTAGACTATCTCGGGATTCCACAGATTATGGTGCGAGGATTGTGGTATTGCTTTCGGACTTCACACCCTAGATGGTCATTAATCAAATGTGACAATGTTTAATCGACCATAACTCTTGATCCAAATATCAATTTTTGATGAAACTTGCTAGAAAGTTGTTGATAAGTTGAGCGTGTTGGTGAAGCCCCAGGTCAGTTCCAATAACATTTGGAAATGAATAAATTTTGTAACCCATTTCCATGACAAGACCATGGAGCTAGGCATAAGAGACAGTAACACATCCCACTAATTCGGTTGAGATGTAAGGGATGTGAGGCACTATTAGAGTTACTCACTTTGCATTCAAATGAGGTAATAGAAAAAATCTACCATTGAAACTTATGGTTTAACACTCCATAAGTCACAATAATTGAATTTGGAGAAAGATACTATTAATATTGGAGAGAAAGAGAGACAATTTATGACGTTTACTACAATAGCTCAAGTTAAATATTTGAATGGTCTACAATTTGAACTGTCATTTTCATATGATCCATATGAAAAGAAACACTTTCAAGTGTGACTATATGAACAATATAAGAATAGTTTGAGATTTATCACAAGGAAGAGTATTTTTAATTGACTACATTCTTATTATTAACATTTTTTATCTTTCAACACTGTTGCATTACCACTTTGCATTCAAAATTTTTATTTCATCATTTTTCATCATTCAAGTTATTAACAGACTATCATCTTAACAAACTGAGGTAACTGAGAAAAAATAAAATTAAAATGACTAGGTTAATCTTAAACATATTTAAAATATTTAAAATTTTGAGAATAATTAGATGTTCAATAAATTTTACATGGTTGCGCATGACTCAAACTAGCCTAGATCCATCTTAACCCCAGATCTATCAAGCTATGATATGGATCAAAATTTAATAACTAACATAGATCCATCTTAACTATAGATCTACCAAGGGTTGAGGGGGATAAACTATCTTTTCATTGTAAAAGACGTTTGCACCTTAGTTAGACCAAATATCTTATCTAGAGTTTGGATTGGCCTTCTTTCTCTCATATTTACAAGGAATTAAATACTCATGCTAATGAACTTTTTGAGGAAACTATCTCCCTATAAGTTAGGATAGTTTGATTTATGCTATATCTTTCTCCATATATGTTTTCAAATGTAGGCTTGCATCTCATCAAGATGTTTATTACATTTTTGAAAATCATACTCACTGTGTAGATCCTGGTAGTGGTATTTAATCTAGTGAGTCTTTTAAGTAATTTGCTATGTTAAGAAAGTTATAAAGAAAAATTCTCAAAGAAAAAAGGTATTAAAATTCAACATTTTATGTCTCATTTTTAGTTAAACCTATGGATCAATAGACGACCCCTTTGAAGGGAGAAATACCTATATTTCTATCTAATGAAATATAAATATGTTTTCTTTCAAGGAAAAAATTTACATAGGATAGACAATTGACATTGAAAATGAAAATGAAATTGACGTAGAAATATGAACTGAAATTGAAATTGAAATGTGCAACTATTGTGTTAGAAATTGACATGTACACTTAAATCAAGAATTTTGTTTATGCATACTAAAAAGAAATAAAAATTGACATGTCCATTGAAATCAACACCTTATAAATTGAATAGAAATATAAATTGGCATGTATATTGAATAAATGTATTAAAAATTGACATGTACATTGAAATCAACACATCTAAAAATTGACATGTACACTAAAATCAACATATTGATTTATGTGAATATACATTGATTTCAATGTATATTTTCTTTATCATTCAACATTGTCATTTTATTTCTATTCAACTTATTCATCATTTCATTCTTGAAATATATTTCTAAATAATATTCTCTATGTTCTCAACAAAGGGAAGAAATTAAGTAAATTTTAAATGGTCACATTCATCTAAGACATAAACATAATTTTTATTATTTACAAATAGTGTCATTATATTAATATTAAATAAGGTAGGTTGGCATTGATCTTTTGAGTACAATGAGAAGTGTATTTAATATCTTGATCATTTTATTTTGTTATTATTTAATGTTTTCATTAGCAAATATTCTTACTTTGTTATTTTTTTATTTAATGTTTTCATTTGCAAATATTCTTACTTTGTTATTTTTTGGATAATGATGTAAATTTCAAATATTATGTTCATCTCAAGCATATGCATTTACATATTCATTTTAACTCTTGATCTATCTTTCATGGAGAGTCATCAAATCACATGAGGTGCAAACTTTTCTTCAAGTTTTGCAGTCTAAAAAGAGATTTGCACCTTGAGGGAATTGATCACTTTTACCTTATGATAGGTCTAGAGTTAAAATAGATATTTCGAATAAAAATGCATTTAAGTTTATAATAAAGTACATGATGACATCTCTCAAGTACACCTTTCTTTGAATCATACATGTGTTTTTCCATATTGACCATAAACAATTAAATAAAAATTGATTTCCTCTAGTTGTTAACAACCTTTATTTTAATCATACATGTGCTTTTTCATATTAACCATAAATAATTAAATAAAAAAAAAGGAGCTTCCTCTAGTTGTTAATTTAAGTAAAACAAATGTAATCGTCACAAATTTTAATTGGATTTCTAGTAATAATATAAATTGAAAAGATCGTGTTCATCTTGAACATATACATATACATATACATATACATAATGAGGATCATAAGGATCATATACATATGAGTGGAATCAACATAGATCCATTTTAACTCTGGATGTATTATTCATTGAGAGGG
>APFE031716854.1:0-108785 GCA_000404065.3 Pinus taeda
AATGTTACATGACTCAATCATTAATATACAGATAGTTGGGGTTTTTAGCGTGATGCTTTCCTCGGGATACATACTGTGTTAATGTGTGAATGCTCTTGATGTTTTATTTTTATTGATGCTGCTATATTGATGATCAACGTAGAGGAGCTTATGTATTGTGTATGTTTTCCGCAATAGTACATGATCAGGATAATCTCCATTGAATATGTTTTAAATTTTTCAAAGTTTCTACATATGCTTGAAAGGCATCATTTCGACGGAATCCAATGTCATCAAGTTTTAACGAGTCTGACAGAGGAAGAACTCGGCATCTTTTCATGTTTAGAGAGTTTGAAAAGACAGCAACAAGTAAACTCTAGGGGTGTCCTTTTTTGTAAAGTTGTGTCTCTCGAGCCCGAAAAAGTATAAAACAATGCTCGAAAGAACCACCCAATCATTATGACCAAGGAGTACTTTTCATAAGTAGTGATTTCAACCTGAAAAAGTAAAAAAGCAATCAAAACCACGTCGCTTCGTAACCGTTAACGAACCTGAAACGACAAGGGTCCGATGATCTTTTCGTCTTTACACGGTCGGAAAAGGGTTTAAAGACGAACGCCTCTCATTTACATTTAACGAGTCGAGAGGAATAACTCGGCAATCTTTTCATCTTTAAACAGTCAGAAAAGAGCTGAAAACAGACCTCCATTTTTATTCTCTTTAACGAGTCAAAAAGGGAAAAAATACTCGGCAATCTTTTCATATTTTACAAGTTAGAAAAGAGCTTAAAGGTGACTCATCCTAGAGGAACAAGTGGTATAAAGGGTAGCAACTGGTTCCGGAAATGGTGGAACTGCTCAAAACATGTAATGGTCAAGAGGCTGGCTAACAAAACCACTCTTAACTGCGGTCCCTCAGGAAAGGAAAAAAAGCAAGTGAAAGCATATGATCGGCCAAAGAGATGGTGTTGATGGGATGAAAACAACCAAGGCTCATCTAACAGAACTTAGCGGATAAAGAAAACAATCACAAGATGTAAAATGGGTATGGGTTCATTTTTACACAAGCTTGAACCATGGAGAACTCTGCTTGGATTCGGTTTCAAGTTTACACAAGCTTGAAACGAAAAGCTATGCTTGTTATAAGTTCGCATGCCCCCAGCATAATGATGCAAAATGAGGTACATGCCCCCCAAGCTTCATTGCATTCAAAAAAGTGGATGGAATGAAGGTTCACTTTCGATATCGTGGAAAGACTCGACTTGTATTTTACGAGATCTGAATCAAAAGAATCGAATTGGAAAGGGAGTTGTTTCATTTTTTAATGAGGTTGACACAGTAAAAGAACTATTCTCATAACCCTTGTTTCATTTTTTAACGAACTTGACACAAGATCAGGAACTATGCTCGACTAGACCCAGTTTCATTTTTTAAGGAGCTTGACGTAGGAAAGCGAACTCTGCTCCGACCAGACCCAATTTCATTTTTTAAGGAGCTTGACATAGGAAAGTGAACTATGCTCCAAACGAACTTCATCATCAAGAATCTGTTGCTTCCAAGAGTGCCACTCTCGGTGGAAGGATCACATCTTGGAAGTCAGGACCCAATGCCCCCAGAACACTATGCATGACGACAGCATCACTGGATACAGGCACGGGATAGGTAGCCACGTAGTTGACTTGCGGTGGGGCAGATACAACTGGTGGATAAAAACCAGGAGGGGATGATAACTGCGCAGGAGGCACTGGGGGACTAAAGAACGATAATTGATCTATAGTCACGATCCTTCCATCATGTGGAAAGCAAACCACATGGAAAAGTGAAGAGACAAGGGCCCCCATGGCATAAACATAGTCACGACCAAGGAGAAGACTAAAATCTAAAGCACCTTGGGTAACCCGTACGTTGATACGGATGGTTTTACCTCCCAAAGTAATAGGGAACTTTGGAAGGATCCCTAATGGTTGACTGGTTCCTCTGTCAAACGCCATCAGATTCTGCGCGACCGGCACAAGCTGTGGGGAGCCCAAAGCCTGCCAAGTAGTTGAAGGCATAAGACTAACAGATGCACCCTCATCCAAGACAGTGCCAGGTACTGCCTTATCATAGGCATGTACTGTAATCTAGAAAGGCACATAGGATGGAAGGCAGAAGGCGGTCAAATGACTCCAGTCAAAGGAAATGACTGAACTACTTGGTGGGGGAATCATATGATTGCCCCCCTGCTCTACAGGAACCGAAGAAGGACTCTCGGGATTAGCTGGGATAGGAGATTCATTTTCGGACTCAGGAGAATCTGATGAGATGAGAAGAACATGAGCATGACGCTCTTCCGAAATAGAGTGATAAACAGGCAGTGAACCCGAGTTGACACTCTTCCCGACCAATGGTTGGTCTAGAACAGGCTTAGCACAACCAGGTTCGGAAAGAGGAGGATGGACAAGAGAAGGATCTAAAGCAATCTCTTTGTCGATAGGGAGAGGATTTGAAGAGAGCCTCTGATAACCAACGGGGAGTTGGGGTGAAGAAGCTGTAAGACTTTCCAAAACAGCGGAAGCTTTATCCATGAGCGGATAAAGGTGAAGGAGATGGTTGCCTTCATAGAGTCTACAGGGGAATCGAATCTTCCCGTTCTTCTTACCATTGCTATTTGATAAGATATCATCGCTGTGAGCTTCAGAGGGCAATGAGGGGCAGGTCGGATCGTTACTTCTAAGACCTTAGAAAGGCCAGGACAATCACGAAGAAGATGGTCATCCTTGCACAATTTACAAGGAAACTTAACCTTCCACGGAGGAGCACAAGGAGTTCCGACCTGAGCTGTACTCGGAGGAGTAGCTGCATTTTTAACCTCTCGCTTAGACGACTTCTTCTTCTTCGTCTTCTTCTTCTTCTTCTTAGCCACTTGGTTACTTGAATCCAGACTTTCACCAGGCGAAGTAGAAGATGAAGACGTAGAAACAGGCGAAGAAGGGGAGAGGTCCACCTTGGAATCAACATGATGTTGTTTGGGTGGAGGAACTGAGTGACCAATAGTTGAGACATTAGGGACCATGGAGGTTGAGAACAACCAAACAGGAAACCCAACAGTTAACCCAGGAAGGGACAACGTTGCCATGTAAGGAGCAATAACATTCCCAAAAGGAGGAAAATGACCAGGATTTCCGTCAGAGGGGATTCCGGGGTTGGTGAACTCTGGAAAAGTTGCCATCAAAACTGAAAATCGCACACACAGGACTGAAAAAGAGTCAAGACACACAATCGAACGGCCAACAATCAAAATCTAACAGGGCGTGTGATTGTGGGCGAATAAATTTTAAGACACAAGGACATAACTTGACCTTTTCATCTTTAGAGAGTCGAGAAAAGGAAAAAAATATGACTCTAGTCGCCTTCGAATGTTTAATGAGCCCGAAGTGACAAATGCTCATACAAGCCTTTTCTTTTAGGGAGTCCGAAAAGGATCAAAAAGTGACTACTCTAGAGAACTAGGCAAAAGGTTTACCAGACAATCCGTAAAACTGCATATACACCCTAGCAATCATATGAAAACCAAGGACTTTCCGTACGGCAGTCAATCTTCCCGAATGCTGTGTTCGGTGCGTTACAGGCTGTAAGGCGGCAAACACGGCTTCCTGTGGATTAAGGATGATAAAATAGTGGGGTCTCCCCATATACTCGACAGTATGTGGGAGCACAAATCCGTACTAGACCACAATTGAGTCACAAAAGGAGGAATCACCCAACCTTGAGTGGAAACAAAAGTGACTAGGTTTAACGACGCTGGAGCACGTCTCTAGCCTAGACCTCTAGAATGTAAGCGTTATGTTCCAATGTGTTGTTAGATTCATTCGGTTTATTTTAAAGTTGATCTTGTGCTAGGTTTCGGTTGTCAGGTCCTACTGTATGTAATCTCTCAAAATTCCCTAAATGTAATCTATATGCCAAAACATGTCATTTCATTTGATGAATGCTAGTTACGAGAGAGTTCAAGAGCTTTCACACAAACGAAACGATCACAAAACAACAAAGAACTTCCCTAATGTAGCTAATGGAAATTAACAAACTTTTCTTTAAGATCACTAATCGCTAATCAAAATGAAAAGTTCTAATTCTCATTAACTAATTCAAAGCAAAAGAGATTTTTCCTTTTTGTTGATGGCAAAATGCACTAAACAACTTTGAGAAACGAAAACAAACAAATTCTATTCAATATAAGCACATTCAGTTCCTCAAATCACAAATCAAACATCCAAAGAACAAGAAAGATCCCAAAGACAACAATGAGCCGTGTGATCTAGGCTCAAAGTGAGACGAAGCGGAATTCAAGTGAAGACAAAGCAAATCACTCAAATAACGCAACAAAACGATTCACAACTACCAAACAAGCGTAAGGGAGCAAATGAAGAGTCGACTGGACCACAAGAAGATCAAAACACCTGAGGAAGGCTCGATACACAAATCCACTAGATTTCCTAGGGCTAGAAATGTGAAATCGATATAAAAAAGCAAACACCCAAAGGGTAACAATCAAAGCCAGTCAAATCACACTCCAAGACACTCAAGTAGTCTGAAAAGGGCACCTAGGAAAAAACCCAAGCTCAAAAAGTTCACAGCCAAGCAAACTTCAAAAGTTTCCAGGCCTGGCGCGACTGTCAGGCTACAACAAGCGCCTTTCAGGAATTGGCGCAGGTTGTAAATGTGCAACTTGTGCCAACTGGCGTGACTGTCACGCTATAAACTAGCACCAGCCGAGTTTGCTATGGAAAAATAAAAACAAAAGAGCCAAGGCCAAATCAGCAATACTTAAGTACACCAAGAGGCAAGAAGCAACACAGGCATTCAACCTAGAAAGCTAATCAAGCAGGAGAATCCAAGGAAATAACCAAGAAACAAGGCAAGTTCCAAGCCGTTCAGTTCGTAAACCAAACTAGAGATGGACTGAAGTGGCGTTGATCTACTTTGCTAATGCAGAGCAATAGCGTTTCGAAGGCTATCTGGCCATACTTCAGGCTCCATCTAAAGTTTACAAATCAAACAACAAGACAAAACAAACAACAAGGAAAAAGCCAACTCCCCAGCGGAGTCGCCAAATTGTTGTGTTGGTAAATCCCCTCTGCGGACAGAGGCGATCCCACTATCCTAAATGGGGTCTAGCAACAATCAAACAATGCTAACGCGCAGGTTCCTAATTGCAAAGTAAAGACCGATGATGAGGGCCTACCTCAAATCCAACGCTAGTATTTGTAGAAGAGTCGTCGCTCCCGTTCTTTCACTCCAGCTGGTCACAATCCCCACAATCCTCGTGAACGGACACCTGCACATGCAAAGAACAACACAAATACAAGCATACAATCCAAGAAATGCAACTATATACCAGTCATAAAGGATATAACTCAAACATCATTATAAAGACAATAAGAGTGGAACCATAATGATAGTCGTCTATTATTATTGATAAACAAAGAAGAATACAACCAAGTTCTGACGTCAAATGCCCCTTTGGCTGGGTGATCAACAACACATGCCTTGCAAAGCTTGTTGGGGATGGGGAACAAGCCTCTCTCTCCTTGGTTACTTGGACATGGATCTCCTCATTGAAGATATAGATTTATGGGGATGAACAATGCCTCTTGTAGCATGAGCTTAGCAATTCTTAGACTTTGGGACTTAGAATTTGGAGCTTGAAGAGTAGAATTACTAACTAGCTTGTCAAAGGAAAAAGGACAAGCTTATATACAGAGAGGAGAAGGAGATAATATCATCCACAAGATTCATGGGATTGTCCTTATCATAAGGAAGCTTCCATGAGAGGTGGAGAACTACTTCCCTTCTATGGAGATTCGAAGCCCAACTGAACTAACTCAAACTGGAATCAGTTCATGAATAGGTTAGGAAGAACCTTCGCAAGTTGGTTTGTTAAAAACTTTACCCAACTGGGTTGGCGCTAGTGCGACTCTGAGACAGAGCGCCAATTGGCGTGCCCTCTTTAGAGGATTTCCCCTGTTGGCGCGAGTGGTACACTGTGGAACAACGCCAATGGAAAAATGGCTATTTTTATGGGTATTTTGCAGAAGGTGTCTTCAGGGCATATGAAGTACATACTCAAGGTGATACAATGCAAGTGTTTTCAGGTTATGTCACTTCTCACAGGTCCCAGAATAAGTCCTCCAATGTGCGGTAGAAGGGGTAACAGGGATGGTGACAAATTACTATGTAACAGGTCCCTTCCTATTTTTCCAAAAGAAGTGGTCACAGATGAGATGGTCATGTATGCGATGCTATTGTGATAGGCTAAGTTCCAAAGGGTTAACCTAACATGTAAAGGAGGATCATGAAGGAGATCAACCTTAGATCTTCCCTTCCCATATTTATGATCCTAAATATGTTTCCATTGTTTCAAACCCCCTTGAATCCATCACCATCATAGCTTGGCTCCCATGACCACGTTTAATTCCTCCAGGTCACCCAAACCCAGTCCTCCGAAGGCCTTCTAGAGGCAGAACTTGTCCCAAGCGACTAGAGACCATTTTCCTTCCAGGTTGGCTCCTTTCTACATAAACTTGTGAAATATCAAGATCAAGTCCTTAAATATGCATTTCAGGATTGGAAGGACTGAGAGTTGATACACTAGGATGGCTTGAAGGACTACTTTGAGGAGGGTGGTCCGATTGGCTAGATTAAGCACCTGAAATGTCCAATTGGACAATTTTTTCTTCAGCTTATTATAGATGTCCCTCCAACATGTTATCCAAAGAGAATTAATTACCAAGGGGATTCCTAGGTATCTCTAAGGAAGAGTATCAAGAGGAAACCCCAAAAGGCGGGATATATTTTTCTGCACAGGCTTAGGGGTATTGAAGAAATAAATATGAGATTTGTCTCTATTTATAAGCATATTCAAGGCCACCTGAAAGTTAGCAAGGATGCCATCAAACATTATTGCTTCCTGAACAATGGGTTCTTTGAACAACAAGTTATTGTCTGTTGATGATTCATAGTTACATATGTTGAAGGAAATACAACTAGGTTCAGTGTTCATAAATGTACTTTTGATATTTGTATTTATTCAAGAAAATAAATATTATTTTTATAATATATGTCAATGAGTTTCTTGCTCATTGAAGTAGGTCTAGCACATGTTAAAGTGTTATAGGTGATTCAAAGAACCAAAAGAATTATGTTGAAGACCTTAAGGGTATGTTACATTATGTATATTTATGTATAAAATTCAAAGAAGACACATCCAAGCAAAGTCAAGTCTCCCCCTCGCAAAGATGCCATCAAAAGAAGAAATGGCACCATTAAATCACCCATCGAAGCATAGGAAGTCAAGTCAGCCTAAGCTAGCAAGTTAGCCTATAAGTTAGCCTAAATGAAGGACAACCCTCTATATATAGAAGTTGTCCACTCCCTCAAATGACAAGCAACTCACTCTGAAATCACCGAAGAGAAGGAAGGGCTATCTGTGGTTAGGACAACAACAATTCACCTCCCATCATACCTCATCTTTTGGGCTACAAACTAGGCCTACTAGGCCTCCTAACCAAGTGAAAAAGGAAGGACCTCAATCGAAGAAAAGAGGAGCCATATAACATCAAAAAGGCCTCTCACACGTGCAAGAATTAGGGTTGCAGTGTTGACACACTAAGCCTACCACTATACGTCAAGAGGGGACTTGGTTGATCAAGATAAGGAAGGAGTAGCCTTAGGTGCAGGATATCACTAAGTACAAAATATAAGTATCTCTTCTAGAAGGACTACTAATAGTGGAAGGAAGAATGAAGTGTCGAAAGAAGGAATAAGTGTCAGGAACGAAGTGTTGGAAGAAGGTGGACAAAGTGCTAGGGAGACATAGTGCAGAGAAAAGGAAGTACTTGACTTGTGCTAGGAGGATCTTCTAGTCAAGGGTCTAGGGTTTGGCATTGATCAAGAAAGAAGATTCAATAAGAGAAAACTTACCGAAGGGTTTTCCTCTCAAGAGAAGAGATGTTTTTGCCCTGGCAGAGAGCCAATATCTTCTGTTCTTGTTTTATGTTTTTGATAGCAATTTTATGAAGTATAGACACATGCATTAATAATAGAAGAATACGATTAAGCTAACAAAGAAAAATTGTAAAAAGACTTCACAAATTGTTATCTAGTCCCGAAGAATCACTCTACACCTAATTTCCCTAGATTCTTCAACATGCTATCAGAGCTAAGGTGACATATCAAGGAAAGGGCATCTTAAGAACACTCATCAAGGAAGGACATCTACAAAATTTGAAGCATCAAGCCAAGAAGTCTCTATCACATCAAGCATAAGAAGGTCTATCATCTATCATTCATTAGGTGAGAGTACAAAGATAGAAGAAGAGCCTTATATAAAGGCACCTACAAAGAAGAGCAAATCAAAGAGGGACCTACATCAAGCCACAAATCATCAAGCAAGTCTCGTCATCAAGCAAGCCCACTTCGAGAAAACATATTGAGGAACATCAAGATTCAAGGAAAGCAAGCCATCAAGACTTCAAGGAGAAAGCAAGTCAACTACATTTCAAAATCTATTACGTAAGTATATCTCCCCTTCTGAATATACATCAATGTCTTTTTGCAAGGAAAGTAACAAATTGGTAGGTACCAATAACTTTCTTACATGGAAGAAGAGGACTGGTTTACTTCTCAAGGAGAATGAACTTCTAAAACATATCAAAAGGAATATCACTATCCCTGCTAAGGAACAAAATCAAGCCTTAGCCAAGTATAATAAGGATGAGACAAGAGCTCAAAGGACTCTAATAGAATCTATCAAGGGCTCTCTCATTCCTTATGTCTCCAAATTTGATACATCAAAAGAAATTTATGATAAGCTAGTAGAGCTATTCTTGGTATCCACAGCCAGAGAAGTGATATCTTTAAGGAATGAATTGTACAAGATGAAGATAACAAGGGGAAGGAATAAATCCCTAATTCATGAAAATCTCTAATATGAGGGATCAACTTCAAGAGCTAGGGGAAGTCATGCTTGACAAAGAAATGACAACCGTAATACTAAATGCTCTACTTGAAGACTGGGTAACTTCACATCAAGCATATATGCTAAGAAGGAAGCTACCATAATAAGCGAAATGTGGTCTCTATGCAAGATAGAGGAATCTAGACTCAAAGCTAAGGAAGATGTGGGATCAAAGGAGCATTTATAAATATAACTAAATGCTAGGTTAGAAATATCTTCTAGAATATAGGAGCATGGTAGATATAGCTCAAGATATTCATGTATAAGGAGAATACCTAGAATAGGACCTTATCCATGATGAAAGAAAATTGATCATGATTAAGAGTCTTAGGATACCTCCATCATCAAAAGGAAAGAAACATTTGTAGCGTAAGGGTCTTCAAGATCCTACGATGGAATCTTGAAAAGAAGATTCATAAACAAAATCGGATGTCTCATTGGGAATCCCATTCATGGGATTCAAGAAAAGGATGATATGAAGGCAGGCTAAGATGAAGCAAAAAGGGCCACACCAAGGACAACCAAATGAAGCTAAGATGATCAAAGGAGAACTAAGATGAGGTATGTATGCATCAAAGTTTAGTCATGTTATTATATGTATATTATTGAGTCACGGGAATAATTCTATAACATGATCAAGTAGGGAATAATCTCTTTCACCAATGACATTCTCAAAGGAATGTACTACAATACAATGAAGGTCAACAAAAGGAAATATTTACATAAGGAATATAAAATTGTTGAATAAGAAGCATGTGAAGAAGAAATGTTGACTAGTGCTAGAAGTAATCAACGAAGAAGTGCTCCCACAAGAAGTAGAAGGTGGTTGACCAATCTATCCATGAAGAAGCAAATGAAGAAAGAGATCAAGCATGCGAAGAACACCATGATCACAAAGAATCACTATCTGACAAGATACATTGAATACATTGTTGAGATTGCAACAAGATGATGGAGCTTAGTGAAAAGAGTCGCCTTCACTAAGTGGGCCCACAGGCTATTTTTGGCGCAAGTCTATTTTTAGACTATGTATATTTTTAGACATATGGATCATGTCTATGGATTGCAGGTTGTTGTTTATGGATGATTGATCAAGTTGAAAAATAGATGGACTTCTATTTTTGATGAAAGTGTGAGTGATCACAGTGTGAGTGATCAAGTCTATTTTTAGACTGGCTGTCAAAATAGAAAAGTCAAATATTATTATCTCACAATAATATTTGGACTATAAACTTAATCTTATTCTCTTGGAGCACTTCAGTTCGAGCTACGGATGTGGCACATGCAATTGCATGAAGGAAATACGTGGTTCTTATGAGTTAGTTGAATATTTGCATGCATGACTTCAGTTAGAACTCAAGTGAGTTGAGTTTAGTGGACTGGAGGTGCAGTTGATGGAGTTGTGTTCAGTTTAGCTTTGTTAAACTGGTTGTATTTAGTCTAACTGGAAAATAGACTATAGATGAGTTGGGTGAATTAGTTATTAATTAATTCACAAGATATTAACTCATAATACAACTAATGAATACATCAGTTAACTCAGTTGCATGTCAGTGCATGTTCAGTTCAGCAGGGACAGGTGTTAGAGAATCAGATTGCTATCAGTTGTGACTATAGTTGTGCACCAGATCTTGCACAAATCAGGGGATTGAGTATGCCAATGAGTTTGCCCACATTGTAGCTTGGAAACACGTGATTTAGCCAAGGAAAGACGTGGCTGCCTTGGAATTATCACCGGTTCTTGTGCAGGTATTGAGCAGCGGAGGCAGGCAAGCAGCGGAAGAGATTTGAGCCAGTGATTGATTCAGATCTGAGCTGTATTGTGTGTAACAGGTGGAGCTGGTACTGGATTGCTTGTGATAAGCATTGTACTTTGTAATGTTACATGACTCAATCATTAATATACAGATAGTTGGGGTTTTTAGCGAGATGCTTTCCCCGGGATACATACTGTGTTAATGTGTGAATGCTCTTGATGTTTTATTGTTATTGATGCTGCTATATTGATGATCAACGTAGAGGAGCTTATGTATTGTGTATGTTTTCCGCAATAGTACATGATCAGGATAATCTCTGTTGAATATGTGTTAAATTATTCAAAATTTCTACAATTTGTTCTATTTCTACATCGTTGGCATTGGATCCTTTGCTAAGCCAGCTTATCAACAAAGAAAAATTGCCCAAAATTATGGGGTGAATTGCATGTTATTCTCAAAGTATCGTTACTCCTAGAAGAAGGGTGTAAGACTCTGCACAATTGTTGGTTTCTTCCCCTAGACCCCACTTTCTTCATCTCCTTCAAAATTGATGATGATCCCCCTGCCCCGACCTTCCATGGATTATTTTTGGATGCCCAACGAAGAAAAGGCATGGTATGTTTTGAACTTTGATCCAACTCTAAAAGTCATGTTCGTTCAAATTTACTTTCCACTTTGGCAGAGAGGATGGTTCCTTTTGTTGGATGATAGTTTCATTGTTGATTTATGGTAGCAAAAAGTGAAACCATGTTAGCTCGACTTCCTGAAGAATTCTATGATCCAATTTATTGTTTCCTTTTGATAAAGTAGCCTCAATAGTAAGTCCCAGACCCTGGCCATGACCTTTCTTTGCTTAGTTTTATTTTACTCAAATACACTTTTGTTTCTAGAAAGCTATATTTTCCAACAGAGGATTGCTAGAAGGGTATGCTAGAAACATCTTATGAGAGTTTTCTTAGAGAGAGAAAAGGGATAGTTGGTATTCCACTGAATGAAGAAGTTAGATAGAGAGAGGGCAATTGGAAGAGAAGGAGGATTCCAAGCCTTACAAATGGTTCCTTCCTTCTCCCAAAGAGAATTTTTCTCCATATGGGAGATGCCTTTGGAAACAAACCAACTCCTGAGGGGTTGAAGGGAAAGAATGGAAGATAAAATAGGCTTTCCAAGAATGCTTTCTTTCCACAAGTCGATATCATATTGGTTTCCTTGGATGCAGGACGTATGAGATTGTATGAGAGGTATGACCTTTTTACGAAGCTTCCAAATGGAAGAGTGACTACGATTGGGAAAAGAGGATTTAATAAAATGCTTGTGAGGAGTGGGGAGATATTTACCTTTAATAAAATGTTTCCACCAGGCTTCTCCTTATGTGATACATATCCAAAAAAATTTCACTTTAAGGGAAATATTCATAAGAGTTGGCTGCCTTATTCCAATCCCTCCTTTGTCATAAGGAGATATGACCTTAGTCTAGTTGAGAAGATGAATTTTTTTTGTCTCTGTCTTCCCTCCCTACCAAAGGAAATCTATAATGAGTATTTTAATTTGCTTTACAATTCCTAAAGCTTGGGGAATTGTGTATTGAATTAAAATGGTATGACTTGATAGATTGAGCCATTGAATCCCCCAGTTTTGCATTTTATTTTTCATTTTTTCCACTATCCTAGTCCAGAACTTTGATTTCATTGTCTACTTAAATATAGGCTTTCCCAAATATTTGAAGTGCATCTAGTCTAAATTATAGGAGATTTCAAGGGTTTGAGAAATTCTTCTTAGAGTTCTAGTGGGAGTGTTACAACCATATATGTTTCTTTTTATTTTATTGAGAATACCTTTGGATGCTTCGAGGAATAGGTTGAAGGTTGATTTGAGACTTCTCGCCACTGTTGGAGAGGCTCCTCCAATCATGAGGGTATCATCTACAAACTGAGAGCGGTTTAGGCCTTTTGTTCCTCTACTAAATTGTATGTTGATGATAATTCCTCTTTTTCGTTCAAGTTCTAATTTTCTACTAAGAGCGTCTACCACAAGGACATATAAAAAGTGTGAGAGAAGGAATCCTTGCCTTATACCTTCAGAGCTTTGGAAGAACTGTCATATCCTTCCATTTACTAAAAATGCTACCCATGGCTTGCTAATACATGATTTGATTAGTCAAATGAATTCATTGGAAAAACTAAATTGTTGCAAGACCGCGAAGAGAAAAAAGTGTATTACCCTAGTAAAAGAATTTCCCATGTCTAATTTGAGGATGAAACCTTGTTTTACTCTAGCAAGGCTATAATGTAAAGATTCTTGGATAAGAAGTATGTTGTCCACTATCTTTATGTGCTTGATGCACCCACTCTGGTTTTTAGATATCAAGCTTGAAAAAAATCTTTGAGGTGATTGGCTAGAATTTTGGTTAGAATCTTGTTAGAAATTAATTAACAAAGAAATGGAACACATAAAATATTAAAAAACACAAAAAAAACACATAAAACAAGGGAGACATAGATATATGTGGTTCACCCAATTTGGGCTAAGCCCACTAAGAAATAGCCAATCCTTCCTTTATATTATCTAACAAAATGAAGAGATACAACCTACACCAACTCTATTGCAATTTCCTCTTCACTCTCACACAATCTCGTCTCTCTTTGTCGCACAGAATAATAATACATAATCGCAATACAATTCCCTCATATAAACTAAGGGTTTCCTTCTAAGGAAAAAAAACCCTAAATTAACATAACTTCTAACGTCAAATCATTCGCCTAATGAATGATCCAGATTGACTATAAAATTATAATATTTTACAACACAATTTTTCATCTATTTTTTGTTTTGGGGGCGCTGCACTCGAACCCCCTCTAGGGGGGGGGGTTCATAAAATCGTTGTTACCCTCCCCTAGACTCCCCTAATGGTGATTAAATTGGCGCCATTGCCGCCCTGTTAGGAATAGGGATCCAAAACAGCTAAAATGAGACCTTTGAATTAAGAATATAATCATGCTCCACACCCAATAATCTCCCACTTAGAGACTGATTATAGCAACTCCACCAATGCTTCAATTGCTAGACAATGCTTGCAATTTGACCCGGTTTTTCCTCATCTTCATCATCATTCTTGAAGGCCAATTGAAACTGACCATAAGCTCAATTTCTCCTTGGTTACAACCTTTATCAACATGTTTGCATGATTATGGCTAGTGTGTATATTTTCCAGCTTCAACCATCCATCATCCAAAATTGACCTTGTGAAATGATACATGAGATATATATGTTTAGTCTTAGAATTAAAGGTTGAATTATTTGCAAGATGAATGGAACTTTGAATATCATTGTATAATCTTCTAGTCTTTTGTTTCTTACCCAATTCATCCATGAACCTCTGTAACCAAATCATTTCTTTGTTGGCATCTGTAGCAGCAACATGCGTTGCTTCCGTTGTTGAAAGTGCAACAATGTTTTGCAATTTTGAAACCCAATTGAATGTTGTTCCACCTATAGTAAATACATACCTTGTGGTTCTCCTCCTGTTATCTTTATCACATGCCATATCTGCATCAACATATCCCTGTAAAATAATGTTTGAGCCTCCAAAACATAACACTTGATTTGTGGTACCTCTCAAATACTCGATAATCGACTTCACTGCCATCTAATGCTATTTTCCTAGATTGTGCATATTCATGCTCACAATTCCCACTGCATGTGAAATATTTGGCCTTATGCACACAATTGCATACATTAGGCTTCCAACTACTGATGCATATGGAACTTTAGACATATAATCAATCTCTTCTTGGGTCGTGGGACACATATCCTTACTTAATTTGAAATGGCTGGCCAAAGGTGTATTAATTATATTTCAATTTCATATTAAATATTTCCAACAACTTTTCTATGTACTCATTTTCAGACATTGTTAATTTGCGATTTTTTTTTTGTCTCTAGTTATTCTCATACCAATGATTTGTTTTGAAGCACCCAAATCCTTCATTGCAAATGAATTTTCCAATTTTCCTTTGAGCACATTTATTTCCTGAATGTTAGACCCTACACCAAACATGTCATGTACATACAATAGCAATATAATAGCTGCCATCATTTTGATTTTAAGATAAACACAATGGTTAGAGCAATAACTAGTATAACCTTGTTTCGACATAAACCTATCAAATTTTAGATACCACTACCTTGGAGCTTGTTTTAATCCATATAATCTCTTATTCAACCTACATAGTAATTTCTCCTTCTGTTTGACCTCATACCCTTGTGGCTGCTTCATATAAATATCTTCCTCCAAATATGCATGGAGAAAGGTTGTATTTACATCTAACTGTTCAAGATGCAAATATTCTATTGCCACTAACCTTCAAATGGTTCTAATTGAATTCATTTTAACAACAAGAGAAAATATTTCATCAAATTCTATACATTTTTCTTGTGAAAACCCCTTCACCACAAGTCTAGCCTTATACCTTTGTTTTCCTCCATCTTATTCCTTTAACTTGTAAACCCATTTACTCTTCAATGTTTTTTACCTGGAGCCAAGCTGACTAAGTCCCAGGTATGGTTATGTACCAAGGAATCTATCTCTTCTTTCATGGCTTGCTCCCGCTTCTTCCTAGTTTCTACCTGCATTGCTTCTCCATAACATTATGGTTCACCATAATGAGTCAACAATAAATAATATAATGAAGGAGAATATCGTTCAGCTGGTCTACTTATGCTGGTAGAGCTTATAAAACCACTTTCAAGTGTTTGAGGTTCTTGTTGTTGTTGTTTTTGTTGTGGCTACTGATCATTATGATTTGCAGGCATCTTTATTTTTTTGGTGATCTCATCAAGCACTGTGTATTCTTTGTTTTCCTTTTCTTGTTTCTTTCCCTGCATCTGATCCTTAAACAAGACCTTTTCATTTAATATGACATTTCTAATCCTAATGATTTCATGATTTTCATAATCATATAAGCAATAACCAAAATCATTATCACCATTTCCAATAAAGGTACATTTCTTTGATTTTTCCTCAAGTTTTGTTCTATTTCATTTATTAATGTGCACAAAGGCTGCACATCCGAAAGTCTTGAGAAATTAGTAGTTTACCTTTTTACCTATCCATGCCTCCTCTAGGATACCACCATCCAAGGAACTTGAAGGCCCTCTATTTATTAGATAAAAAACAATATCTACAACATCTACCCAAAATTGTAAAGGTATTCCTGCATGCAATCTCATGCAGCTTGCATGCTCCATGATTATTTTGTTCATCCTTTTTGACACACCATTTTCTTGTGGTGTTCCTGAAATTGTCTTCTCTCTATGAATTCCATGCTCTAAGCAATAATTATCAAACTCCTTGCTGCACTATTCACTTTCATTATTTGTTCTTAGACACTTCAACTTCTTTCCTTTCTCATTCTCAACCAAATATTTTCATTTCATAAATGTATCAAAGACATCATATTTATTTCAAATACAATATACCCAAGTTTTCCTAGTTGCATCATCAATAATAATAACAATAGTGAGAGCCACCAAGAGATGATACATGAGCAAGTCCCCACACAAATATATGCACAAGCTCTAACTTTTCACTCTTGTTTTCAATCCCAACTATGAGAAATATGTCTCTCCTCTGTTTTCCATAAACAAAATTCTCATAGAAATCCAAATCAACATGCTTCAAACTCAAACCTAGCAACAAATTCCTTGAGTGAAGAATCTGCATCCCCATCTTACTCATGTGCCTGAGCCTATGATGCCAAAGTTTTGTATCTGCTCCTGTGGAGGTTAAAGCATTAATAAAATTAGAAATACCATTGCATAAATATAATGTACCAACCTTTTCTCCTTTTTCTATTATCGGGGCTCTTTCAGTGACCTTCTAGGTTTTGTCTGTAAAAGTAGTTTCACAACCTTCTCCCCCCAACTGCCCTGCTGAAATTATATTTTTCTTCAAATATGGAACATACCTTACCTCCTTTAATAACCATTGGTTTCCATTCTATTTTTTTTATAGAAAATTTACCCATTCCAATTATTTTATAGAATTTATCATCACCCAAATGAACTTATCCAAAATCTCTGTGAAAATAGTCATGAAAAAGTTTTCTATCAGGTGTGGCATGGAATGAAACCCTTGAATCTACTACCCATGCATCAATAATATTTTCTAATGAAGGAATCAATTCATCTTGCAACACATAGCCTGTTACATTCGCTTCATGTTTTTCTCTTGTTGTCCATCTCCTTATTTTCCCTTTTGAGACTTACAATATTTCTTTAGGTGTACTTTCTTCTTGCATTTCTAGCACACTATCCTTGATCTAGATTTGGATCTACCTTTACTTGACTTATTGCAATTTCCTATGCTCCTTCCTCTTTCCATTTTTATTCCCCTAGTCTCTACAGTCAAAGAATTATTTGATGTCTCACCGAAGATTTTCCATCACATTTCCTCGCTAAGGATGGCACCAACAACATCATCAAACATTAAAGTGCTAGATCCAGAGACATAGTTACTAATATCCATGACTAAGCCATTCCAGATTTTTGGAAATGAGCACAAAAATAACAAATCCCTAACTTCATCATCAAAATTTACCCCTACAAAACTTAACTGACTGGTAACCATATTAAATTCATTTAAATGATCAACAACAAATCCACCTTCTGACATTTTCATATTAAATAAACCCTTCATAAGAAATACCTTGTTTAAGGCCCATGGTTTTTCATATAGTTTACCAATGTCGAAATTAAACCCTTTGTTGTCATTTCCTTTGAAATGTTGAATTCTAATGACGCTGGCAAACACAATCGTATTGTTCCAAGTGTCTTTCTGTCAAGAATCTCCCATTTTGCATCCATCATACTTGTCAACTTCTTTGATTTTCCACTGAATGGTAGACAAATATATTTCTGATACAAATAGTCCTCCATTTTCGTCTTCCATAGCTGGTAGTTTTGGCCATTGAATTTATGAACCCTAAACCTACCATATTCCACCATTGCTCCCACTCGAACCAGGAACACTTCTTCCCTATGGGTTTTTCAGCCAAATAGACCTTTGGATTTGGTACGAGTTGTTAGAAATTAATTAATAGAGAAATGGAACACATACAATATTGTTGAAACACAAACACAAAACACATAAAACAAGAAAGACACAAACATACGTGGTTCACCTAATTTGGGCTACGTCCATGGAGAAATAACTAGTCCTTCTCTTATATTATCCAGTAAAATGAAGAGATACGACATACAACAATTTCACTGTAATTTCCTTTTGGTTATCACACAACATCCTCTCTCTTTCTTGCACAAAATAATAATCCACAACCACAATAAAATTCCCTCATATAAATCAAGGGTTTCCTTCTAGGAAAAAAAATCCCTAAATTAACATAAATTATACGATTAGGTCATTTACCTAATGAACGACCCAGACTAACTATGAAATTACAATATTTTACAAGGGATTTTTTCATCTATTTTTTGCTTCAGGGATGTTTCCCCCGAACCCCCGCTAAGGGGGGCTCAACCGTCATCTGCCCCCCTAGACCCCCCCTGATGGTGGTTAAATGCATGGCGATGTTGCCTCGTTAGGAACAAAGCTCCAATACAACTAAAACGAGACCACTGAATCAAGAAGATAATCAGGCTCCACACCCAATAAATCTTGTAAGAGGACTTACACATTGATATTGGTATGAATTGATTGAAGTATTAGGGTCTTGTTTCTTTAGGAATTAAGGCTAGGAAAGTTGAGTTGATCCCTCCTCCAATGTTGAGTTTCTTTTGGGAATATTGGATCATTTTAAGGAGGTCCTCCTTTATAACCTCCTAGTAGGACATGTAGAAGGATATAGAAAATCCATCAGGTCCTAGAGCTTTGTCAGGTTGGAGACTCCATTCACCTTTTGTATCTATTCCTATGTTATCTACTTGAATAAGATTGCATTCTACTTTATAGTTACTATTTTTGGAATTTAGCTTAAGATCTCCTCAAAATTAGTTGGCTGAGGATCAATTTTCGGGAACCTTTTAAAGTTCTAATAGGCTTCTTGTTTTATCTCCCCCACCCCCTCAACTAGAATATTTCCTTCTTTGTAAATAAGTTGGATGCATTTTTTATTTCTTTGAGACTTCATTTAGTTGTGAAAGAAAGTTGTGTTTTTGTCTCCTACCTGGAGGAAGGGGCTTCTTGATTTGATTCTCAAATATTCCTCCTCTTTTCTATTTATTTGGTAGATCTTCCAGTAGAGTTCATTTTCTGGAGCTTGAATTGTCTCCACTTTATTCTCCATTCTAGACTATACTATTTCCAAATCCCTTTAAATAACCCTCTTTTCATGTGAGGTATCTCTATAGTTGTTCTTTTCCTAGATCTTAAGGGTGACTTAGACTAGTTTTAGTTCTGAGTCCCAAACAAATATTGGGGAGCTATCTATTTTGGTGTGCCAAGCTTGTTTAATCAACTGCACAGATAGTTGCAATACTAGGAAAAAAAATTGGGAAAAAATATTTCATTTAACCAAGTTACATGGATTCTTCGAGAAGATAGTTGAGATAATTTGAAGGCATCTGATGAAGGGTAGATGGAAGTTTAATAGACCCATATATTTCAAGAACCCATTGATGAATGGTTGCAGGTTGCTCACAAAGTGTACCACTGACTAGGAGATGAAATAAAAGTATCTTGTCTAAGATAATTTATATAAGGCTCATCATTATTTCAGAGGGTGTAAACAAACATGGATTTTCTAATTGAGGAGTGTAAGAATAAATTGAGATTTATTTTTCTAGGAAAGAAAGTGAATTTTTGAATCTATCATTCTTTTTGTGTACAAATTAGAAGAAAATAGTTTTCAAATGTACAAGAAGAACCAACAATAGACCAAGTAGCAAAACAAAAATTTCTTGAAACATGGTCATCATATGTACTTGATTATTTTTGAAAGAGTCATTCATTTCATTATGAGTAGTGTTTACTATGTAGTGGAGTCTTGAAAACTTTAAAATCACTAGGTGAAGCTTAAAATAGTGTGTTCTTGATTCTTTTCGCCCTTAAGAACTAGATCTAATCTTCATAAATCCTAAGGAAATATTTTCACTTTTGTTCCCCGACAATGACACCAATTTGATGTTGTTTGCTTGAGATGGTTCATGGTTGTTTAGGAACTATGCTAAAGAATCTACAAATCAAGTTTTGACTTCAGTATATCCCTTGGATTAGAGTGGGCTTTGTTAATACTTGAATGAATTATATTGTTCACTGTCACCACACAACAACTTATTATGCACATATGACCAGATCTAAAGTAACATGAAAGGATTTGAAGAGGGTTGGAAGCAGACTAAGACTAAGTTCTATAAATCTCCTTGATCATGAGCCTATCCATCGGGCATGGAGAGAATCATGCCAAAGAATCCAAAGAACTTAAGCAAATGTTGAATTATGTTTTCATTCTTGTGCAATGAACTATGGAACAATATATACTCAAATATACAATCAAAAGGCTACCTTCCAAACAAGGTAGATAATTTTGATTAAACTGATTTTTTATTTGATGAAGAATTTAGAAGAAGTCTTTAACAAATTTATTGCATTCAATTAATAATTTAATATTTGTTAATGAAGAAAATTGATACAAATAATATTCATATGGTTCAAAGACATAGAAAATCCTAATTGTATGTAATGTTGGGCAACAATCTTTCATTTGACTAGAGGTATGATAAAAAAAATTGATTCTACCATAAATCTTTATATATATCTTAGCATTTCTAGTTGATATAAGGGAAATTTATCCTCAATTTACCCTCTCAAAGCATCCATAAAACTTCAAATATGCACAAATGAATCATATCTGCATAACATATAGCACAAGAATGCTAACTACCAATAGTTGAAAGGATATTGTCTTAATTAGAATCTCAACAATATTGTTCCTAGAATACAAGTCTCCCTGTGCCCAAAATCTAAACACCACTACCCCTACTTCTAGTCTTCATCTCTTTATGGTCCCAATAGTGGGTTTGGTTTGAGAATTGAAACAACGACAATGAAAATGAAAACTGTGGATCAATCTCTGATACAATATTCCAATTTCGTCTCTTTTATTTGTTGCTAAAATGGTGCTTTCAACTATGGAACTGAACATTCTAAATAAATTGATAATAAAGCTACTGGAGAAATTTTTGCACAAAAATATATTGTTGTCCCATGACGGTAAAAATTTGTCAATTTTCCTCTCATCCACTATTAAAATATAGGAGCTATATCCATTCTACATGGAAGCTAATTTTTATATTTTTAAATTTTTATTATTTGTATTTAATTAATTTTAATTTCATTTGTTAAAGCCTATATAATTTATTAAAATGCATAATTTTCTTTTAATTTTTGTCAACCGTTTAAACTTTAATTATATTATGATTAAAATATTATAATATCAAAATATTTCTCAACACATAACATAAGCCTCATGCATGTTTAAAAATCTTACGAGTTTCATGCATTTGAGGGGGGCTATTTACCAAAAGATCGCAGGGAGTGGGTGTGTGGTTTTACCTGTGGACACTCATCCTGTGGTTTTACCTGTGCCCCCCCTCATGGTTTTTAAAACTACCACATAACCCACCCCACGAAATCACTTTAAGATATGGGCACAAAGTTCAATAGATATATCTTTTTATTGCCCTCGCAACGACTCCAGTTCGGTCTCTTGTACGCAGGTTTTCCTTTTCCTCCGTAAAACCCTTTCTCTATTGAATTTGACGTAAAAATAAATTTCTGATTTGTAGCACTACCGGGCTTTCTTTTTGTTGTAAACTTGTTGCAGTAGTCCCACCCGTGTTGTTGTATGGATTTTAGCTCGAAGGAGTATTTTTACTCGAAAACGACCTTCCTTTCATGTTTGTTATTTAATGTCCATCCGCTTTTGTTTTGGAGGGGCTGGCAAACAGGTCAAATAGGTCTCATAAATTTTGTTTGCCTCCCCTTTGTTGGATTTAACCTCTGTATGCGATTTTATCAATGCGTAAACTATCTGTTTTGTTTGCTTGAGACGCAGGGTTGATTCCAAATTTTATCACTGTGATTGTTTGGAAATGCATTTAAAGAATTCGGTATTTTAACACCTGATTAGGCGCACAACTTTAAAAGTGTTCTCCATGAGTAATGTATGTAGGTGGGTGGAAAAGTTGTAAATTAAGATTGGGTTGAGTAATATGGCCAGAAATCACCAACATTTCACTAGTATTCACAGTATGTGCCCGTTCTTTTTGCTTCAGAGCATTTACGTTTATAGGGTTCAGGTTGTATTTTTGTCTTCCTAGTTCACATCATAGTTTCAGCTCTTACGGATGCTCTGGATAAACAGTCAATTACTGTCTTTTTTTGGTTTTTCCCCAAGCAAATTGCAGTTTGTCAGGTTAGTTCACATCGTAGTTTCATCTCTTACAGATGCTGTGGATAAATAATCAGTCACTGTCAATTCTCTATTTCGTTCACTGAGCAAAGGCTCTGTTTGAGGCATTCATATTGATAGGGACTCGGCTGTTTATTGTGTTATTTGGTAAAAGTGCAGTCTTAATGTTAGTGCACATCATGGTTTCAGCTTGCACATATTCTCTGAGCCGTTATCATCCATTGACGGTATGTCACTTGCCCTGTTCACTCGAGCATTAGGTTTGAAGACCTTGATATAGTTTGTAACTTTGTATTATATGTTAACATTACATGTTGTCTTTGTTGCAACATATCCTTTTCCATTTGTTCTGGTTACAATGCATTTCGGGATTTTAAAGGTGCTTCCTTTCCATTCCTGTTTTTGTTTTCAATCTATAATTCTGAATATAATCACTCATCATGCAAGAAACTTGCATCAATAGTGGTGCAAACTCATATTACCTTATGCACTGAACACTCAGTCATTTGGACAAAATTATAATGATTCTATGCAGCAAACACTGAACTATGAAGAATTAAGAATTGATCAACTGTGTGAGACAAAATTGGGTAGAAATGAACATTTGGATGCTAAGGTTACAATGAAATGGTGTATTAAGGTTCACTTGCTTTGTCCAAAATGTTATTTCCAAGTCCCTAGTAATTTGTTGTTACAACATTCACTGCAAGAAAAGCTGTTAAGTGTTTTTCTCCTATAGTTATCTCCCTTATCTATTGTAAGCATATGCAATAAGCCAGTTGAATATTCTCATGATATTTACGTCCTCTTTTTATACTTGTGTAATGGCTCAAACTTCAAAAGTATCCATACATAAATTATATATAGAAATTCATAACCATTTATTGATAAAAGTAAAAAAAATAAATTAATAACTGTATAATCTACATGAAAATTGAGTGATGAGAATCTTACCTGAGAGTTGAAGAATTGAAGAAATCGACTTACATGAAAACCGAGTCGTGCGAATCTTACGTGAGAGTTGAAGAAATTGACTTACATGAAATGTGAGTGGTGAGAATCTGTTATGCAACCAACTCACAAATTGATAGATCGAGGGGGAAACCTCCTTTACATTACATAAATGAACAATTCTTGGATGGTTTTGTTAAAATTGGCAACTAGGGCCAAACTCTACATGGGTCATCTTATTTATGACAACTGATATTTTTCTTGGATTCCTCTCCTCGAGAGGTGTAGGATTGATCTAAAGATCATCCGATTCCGACATGTACAAATGAAGTTATGAATTTATTTTGATTATGATCAAATTATCTAGGTCGGCCTCTTCTATATGTCGGCTCACCTAATCTAATAGTCATGTCTCTTGACCCCCACTGATTAGTATATATAGATGTTCTTTCTCCCTCACTCAACACACATCCAAGAAGAGCATCAAAACGTTAAGAACACCTCTGTGTTTGAAGTGCGGATCTGAGGTAAGGATGAGGAGAGGGCAGCCAAGTTTAGGAGAGGTTCTTCTTTGTGTTTTGGTGCGGATTTCTCTATGGAGAAAGCCGCAGCTAGAAGGTACCTAAAGAGCAGACTTGCGGGCAGTTTGTGGTATGTATCCCTTGCTAAACAAAACCACAGATCAGAGGTAAGGTTAAAGGGTTTTATGTGCTTAATTACAGTGTTTGGGTATTCTGTTTTGGGCTGGAGGTGATGATGTTACAGCAACATGCGTGGAGGTTTGTTGAGAGGCCGAGAGACCTAGTAAGGGTCCTCTCACCTAGCCGCAGCTCCTAAGGAGACATCGCAGCCCAAACTGAAGGTGTAAACCCTTGTCTAAGTGTCAAACTCTTTGCTGTAGCAGATCTGAGATCTGTAGGGTGCCTTGAGGTGGTTTCTTAGGGACATACAACAGCAGATTGGAAGCCTAGAAGGACAGCAAAGGGTGGCAAGGGAACACAGTGATTGGAGGACTGTTGTGGTAGATTTTTGGAGGGTTTTTGGATGCCCTAACCTGAGATAAGAAGCTACAGCAGTGCACAGAAATCATGACAAGGAGGCAATAGCAAGGTGGTTGTAGATGACTCTTTGGTAATGTTTTGATTGATAGATCAATCAGCGTGGAGGATAGGGGCTTATAAAAGGGAGGCTGCAGTAGAAGAAGGATTTTCTGGGATAGTTATGGCTGGGAAGGAGAGCAAGTTCCCAGATGTGATAAGGGGAAGGAAGCTGCATCAAATTATGTAGTGGGTTGCTGTAGGTTTCAGTTGAAGCCCTAACCTGTATTCAAAACTCAGTCCATGAAAAATAGTGACAGGTATTCAGAATTGCTGTCTTCAGCCCTTGGTGCCAGAATTGCAATTTCATTGAGTTAACTTCATGATTAAGATCTTTGATGTCAAATCTCCTATTTGGCAAGTCAGTATTGACTTTAAATCATTGTACTCTATCTCTCTCTATCCGCTGAACTATCAAAGAATGTATAAGAAGAATTGATCAAGGGTTTCCCCACATTGGGGTTTGGCCCTGGCTGGTGCCACATCTTGTGTCCTCTTGTCATGGTTTGTCTTAAACTGTTTATGTTTATGTTTATATTCTATCTGCATTTTACTATCATGTTTGCTAATCTGCATTTTACTCTCATGTTTGCTATCCTTCTTAGCTTGCTTGAGGGACATTTGTTTGTATGGTTGTAGTTGTAAAAATACCCTTTCGCCTACATCGAAACTTCTTTCGCTGCGATGCTGATCTGGTTGTTGTTTCATTTGGTTCTGCGCCAAAGTTAGGTTATCCTTTAAGAGTTGGAGAACTTGTTGTTGATGCTCGATGTGGTCTTCCACTGCTTGAACATTAGAATTTTCTCTTGAAGATGATGTGATGGACGGTGGATGATATCCCTAAAGTGCCATAAATGGGGTCATTTTGGCTGTAGTATGAAAGGAAGTGTTATACCACCATCTAGCGAGAGGTAACCACTTGACCCAATGTGTTTGTTTATCAGATACAAAAAAACGAAGATATCCTTCCAAAAAGTTGTTCACTATCTCAGTTTGCCCATCAGATTGAGGATGGTAAGAAGAGTTATGAGCTAATTGAGTACCCATACAAGAAAATAGTTCCGTCCAAAAATTTCCAGTGAAAATGAGATCTTTGTCATTTACAATAATCTTTGGGTTTCCATGTAGCTTTTGAATTGTTTCCATAAATGGAGTAGAAATTGTATTGCCTTTAAATGGATGAGACAATGCACAAAAGTGTGCATACTTGGTAAGTCTGTCAACTACCTCCATGATGAAACTCTTTTCTTCGGACTTGGGTAAACCTGTGATAAAATCCATTGAAATCTCCTCCGAACGTTGACTTGGAATGGATAAAGGTTGAAATATACTTGGGTCTTAATTGTTTCAACTTTATTTTGTTGGCAAACCAAATATCTGCCACAAACTTTTGAATATCAGATTTAAAGCCATCCCAAAAAAATTCATTCTTAACCCTGTGGTAAGTTTATAAAAATTTTGAGTGCCCTCCTAAGGGAGAGGTGTGCAATTCCATAAGAATTTTTTGTTTGAGTTGCGAATTCTTACAAAGATATAAATGATCTTTGTACCATAATGAATCATTTTTTTCCAATTAAATGTATAAGATGTACTGGGATCTTGATGCAACTTTTGAATGAGTGTCCACACTTCTTCGTCATTCTTCCATTCAACCCTCGCTTTGGTTATCCAATCTGGTTGGCTAATAGAAACGACACAAAGCAGTGCTTCCTCATGATCTGTTTTTACTTTGAAGTGCCTTCCCATTAGGTAAGGTCGCCATTGCTTTAGTGCATGTAGTATTGTCAACATTTGCTTCTCATAAATAGGTTTGTGTACATACTTTCTGTTATGAATAAAATATATAAAATAATGTAAAATAATTGTAAACAATAATAATCATAAATAACGATTAGTTAAACTAGTAATTAGGTTGAAGAGGCATGTCTAAATGAGACATGACTCTTCGTGAAGAGACACTTGCCTGGTATATAAGCAAGCCTCTCGTTCTCATTGTAAATCATTCATTCTTATTCATTTTATTTAATATAATATTTATATCCTAAATGGATATCTTGACATTCCAATTCTTTTTGGAGTAATTAATTTGTAGAAGGAACTTTGTTCGCTTCATTTGGTATCAGAGCGGTCGATCCTCTGGCTGCTTCACCACTGCACAGAGCCACGCTCTCCGCTCCAGGTCCTTGACCATCAATCATCATCAACCTTGTTGCTGTCATAATTCCAGTGTTTCGCTATCAATTTTGGAGCTTCATTTGGTATCAGAGCGGTCGATCCTCTGGCTGCTTCACCACTGCACAGAGCCACGCTCTCCGGTCCAGGTCCTTGACCATCAATCATCATCAACCTTGTTGCTGTCATAATTCTAGTGTTTCGCTATCAGTTTTGGAGTTTCTTTAGCTTGCCGTGAGACCCTTGGCCATTAAACAAAATATATATATATATATATATATATATATATATATATATATATATGAAAAATATATTAAAAAAACGACTTGCTCCTCAGACCCGCAATCTATTTTTCATTGACTTGCCATCACACAAACTGTGGTTGTCCAACAAAACCCCCTCACATCTCGGGTGCCTATCAACCAGCGGTTCAAACTAACTGTTGGTTCCCTAGCCCTGCTTGAGCCGTCGTTGACCGATAATATCCACCACACACCTGCCTACGCCATATATTTGGCAGTCAGCGTTACATTGGTAATTGTCATCCGGCCACATATCTTTCCGCTACCACAGCTCCACACGTTGCGTCCTCCACATCCGCTGTCGCATCCAAAGTCCCTCCGCTGCCCAATAGCTGCTCAATTCCCAGTTTAGCTGCTCATCTCTCCCTAACCATCCTGTTGCTGCTTCCTTCTCAACTGCCATCATTTTGCCGTTGCTACAACATCCGTGTAGACCGTCGACCAAATCCAGTCACACAATCACCCTGTAAATTGTAGTTGCTGCATTGACGTCCCATATCCGCACACAACAACTTTTAAATCCGTATTGGTGACTCTCAGTTTTCCAACTAGAGTACAACTAGACATATGACTGAACAAGAACCAACAATCATTCCATTTGAGAAGTAGGGGTTTTAGTGCTCTGAAATCTGCGGCTTCTCGGAAACTGCAACCATACGCTGCCATTGGTGACGTATTCAACGTTCTTTTTGTGTCATCCGTTTATGCCCATCCCTGCCTCCATTTTACCCATCACGTCTTCCTCCGATAGTTGCACCCCTTGATTGTCAACGTTCAACATTCAGTTAGTTTTTTAATTAAAGTATATATATTCATATTTATAAATATATATATAATTACTATATATTATAGTTATAAATACTACTTAAAAAAATTATTAAATTAAATATTATTTTTTTATTAAACTTACATTATAAAATATATATATATATATATATATAGAATAAAAGAAAAGATTAAAAAAAAAATATAAAGAGAAGTTTTAAATATTAATAAAAATAAAATAAAAGAAGGGTGTTTATTTAAAAAAAAAGAAGAGAATATATAAAAAAAAAATTATATTAAAAAAATAGAATAAATAAAAATAAAAAATTATATAAAAAAAAGAAGGGAAGATAAAAGAAGTGAAAAAAAATATGAAATCTCTAAGTAATAAACAAAGACAATTCCAAAGAAATGAACAAGTAATCACAATACTTGAGCGACAATATGCTAAGGAGAAAGAGAGAAGGGAATCCCTGTTCCATTCTCTACATCCATCATCACTCCCACAAAATGATGTAATCTAGTGTACCGAGAAAGTGCAAGAAGATCAAGAGAATGACAAAATAGCCAAAATCCAGCAAAACAAGGAAGTGTTAGAACACGAACATAAAGATCTTGTGGATATGCATTACAAAGAAATAATGGAAAATGACGAAATTTTTTTTCGTCTCAAGGACCACGTCGAAAAATTACTGGTGCAAGTGAAGAAGACTAAAGTCACAAAGAAAGAACTCAAGAAGCATGTATCAGAACAAGAAGATGAAACTTTGCGTTTAAAGAACCTTAATAAAAATTTATTAGAACAAATCAGAGATCTAAAAGATGAAAATCTTAAAATTCAAAACGTTGAAAATAAGGTTGATAAATCAAAAATCAAAGAAATTTTACGAGTGAAAAACCATAATCAAAGTCTACTCACTCAAATTAAGAAACTTAAGGATGATAAGAAGGCATTAAAAGATAAGTTAGAACAATTCACTCAAGAAGTATCAAAATCTACAATCGCAACAGTTCAAGTTGAAAATAAGGGAACAAATACCGATCCAGTGAATATGAGTACTCAAGAAGACAAGTCAATTGAAGAAATGACATGCTTAGATGTTGCGGTTCCAACAATGAACATTCCCAGTGAATGTTCCATAACCAACTCATCAACTTCTTCGCTAGAAGAAAATCTAAAAATTGCCACATGCCCAATAAGGGAAAGTAAAGTCCCATATCGACATCCGAATCATGAGAATAGATGAATCAACCATGTTACATATCTGAACCATTTAGAACCGAAACAACAAACTGATGTTCCAGATAATAGTGATGTAACTTCAATCTAGTGTTATGCTAACAAGTCGTTACAAAATACCAGTGATCAGAATACTATACAAAAGATTAATCTGGGATGGTCTGATCCCTTCTCAGTGCGACAATTTTGTTTGTCACTAAGAAGATCATATTAACTTGTATCGACGAGGATGACTATTCCGAGAGAGAAAGACGTTTGATGCCGAAAAAGAGATCAAGCCTTTTTTATCAACAAGCTTTAAGGACAAAGCTTTTTGAGGAAGAAGGTAATGTTATGAATAAAATATATAAAATAATGTAAAATAATTGTAAACAATAATAATCATAAATAACGATTAGTTAAACTAGTAATTAGGTTGAAGAGGCATGTCTAAATGAGACATGACTCTTCGTGAAGAGACACTTGCCTGGTATATAAGCAAGCCTCTTCTTCGCATTGTAAATCATTCATTCTTATTCATTTTATTTAATATAATATTTATATCCTAAATGGATATCTTGACATTCCAAGTCTTTTTGGAGTAATTAATCTGTAGAAGGAACTTTGTTCGCTTCACTTTCCTTTGATTGGATGACTTTCAAAAGCAATGGCTCTTCCTTCTTGCATTAAAACAACACCAATTCCATTTCCTGAGACATCACATTCCACAATAAAGGTTTTTGTGAAGTCCGGCGTAGCTAAGACCGGTGCTTGGCACATTGCCTCTTTAAGATGTTCAAAGGCTTTAGTCGCTTCCAGAGTCCGAGAAAATGCATCTTTCTTAGTAATGTTGTTAGAGGTGCTATTATTCTCCCATAATTCTTAACAAACTTGCGATAATACCTTGTATCTCTCACACGTGCAATAAACAAATCATTTTCTAATTGGGCTGAATTGTAGGATTGTTTCCAGGCGTTGACTAGTGTTGACCAAGGACTCTTTGACCATCTTTTACTGTGTTTTGGTTTGAATATCTCTGTTTCTCTAGGCCACATTAGAGGGCACGTAGATTGAGGAAATTTGGGCAGGTTGACTAGAGTTGACTTCAGGGCTGACCGCAAGTTTGACTGCATAAACAAGAGGAGACTTTGACTGGTTGTTTTGGGACTGTTTTGGTTTTGTTATCTAGGCAATCCCTTCTACGGATAGAAGTGATTCCTCTAACCCAATGTGTGGGTCTAGTAACAACCGTGACAAAACAAGCAAACTTCCCTAACCTAGATCAAAATGACAAGTGAGGAAGGGGGATGGCCTACCTCTCTTGTTAAAATTGGCAACTAGGGCCAAACTCTATGTGAGTCATCTTATTAATGGCAACTGATATTTTTTCTGGATCCCTCTCATCGAGAGGTGTAGGGATTGATCTAAAGATTATCCGATTCCAATAAGTATTCATGGAGATATGAATTTATTTGTGTTATGGGACAATTCGTCAAGGTCGGCCAACAACCAAATAAACCCAACATGTGCTCAACTTTTAGTATAAATAAAGGTGCCTTGAAAGTCATTTGGACACACTTACTTGGGATCTCTTCCTCTCCACTTGTTATGGGTTTTGGTGGGAGGAGAGATCCTAAGGGACAATGCTGCCCTAATGGAGAAAGACTCTTCGCTATCAAAGGAGATGCCCTAGAAGGCTTTACGCTGTCATGGACAACTGTTATCTCAGCCACAAGCCACAAGGAAGCCCTAACGCTGCCCTATGGAGAAGCCCTATGCTGGCCATAATGATGCCCTAATGCTGCCATAAAGAGCCCTAGAAGTGAAGAAGCAAAAGGTCTTTTAAGAAGCACCTACGCTGCCCTATTACAGTCAATGAAGCCAGACCTATGGACGCTGTCCTAGAGGAGGATTATCTCATCAAAGAGAAGCACCTACACTGCCTAAAAGGAGGCTCCTAGCCGCAGAGGAAGAAGGGTTCTATTCACAGCTAGCCACTGTCCTAAAGGGAGATCCCAGCCGCAGTAAGGATGTGCCTTAGCCACAAAGATCAGGCCGCTATCCTAGAGAAGAACCCTTGCCCTAAATGCTGTCTATGGGAGCTGCAATGCACAACCTAAAAGGGTCCCGTAATCTGCTGTCAAGTCAAGCTCTAAAGGAGCCCAAAACGCAGGTCTGTACATCACCTTATATCCCCTGTCAAGGAATCCTAAAGCTGCATGTGGGAGGCTGTACTGAGACCTAGAAAGGAGCCCTAATCCGCATCTATTAATGATACTAATCTGCTGTTATATTTAGTTCAGATGAAGCCCTAAAATGCTGTTAATGGAGGCCCTTATGTTCAGCCTGAAGTAGTCCTAAAGTATCACTCATTAAGAGATATGTTCACAGCAAAGGCGGCTGAAATTATCACAACATTAATACATGTGTGCTCTAGGTGACAGCATGGAAATCTATGTGCTGTAGGTGTTACAGTGGGACAACAGTATAGCTGTACATGATGCAATACATGGACAACAAGTACATGAAACAGTACATGGAGCAGCAAGGTACAACATGTCTAGATGGGACAACTAGTACATGGAGAAGCAAGGTACAACATGTCTAGATGGGACAACTAGTACATGGTGCAGCAAAGTGCCGCAATAGTACTTGGGACAGCAGTATGGCAAACATGGAATGACAATCTCACTAACACTGGGACATCAGTGCAGCATAAGGTACAACAGTTTGAAGTGTACAACATGGTCATGGGGTCCAACATTGTGATGATGGGTGTGGCGTGGTGTAGCATGGTGAGGTGCAACATGATGACGAGATGCAACACGATGATAGGTGAAGGAGTCACCTTGGAGAATCAGTTGAAGCAACTTGTCCTCAACTGATCTCATGTATCATTTTCTTAGAGATGATCTATGCTCTTATTTAGATAAGTCAAAGTGTTGACTTCTGTTGTAAATGTACTCTCTCTCTCTCTTTCTTTGCTGAACTATTGAAGAACAGATAAGAAGAATTGATCAAGGGTTTCCCCACATTGGGCTTTGTCCCTGGCTAGCGCCACATCTTGTGTCCTCTTGTCTTGGCTTGTCTTTTTCGATTTATGTTTATGTTCTATTTGAAGTTTACTTTAATGCTAATGTGATTGCTAATCTAGAAAAGATATTGAGCTAACTGTGAAAATTGAAATAAATTGCTCTAAGCATAGAACATACCTAAAATTAACATTGTATCAGGGCTGAGGTGAAGACAAAGCCCAAGCAAGAGTGAAAGAGCAATCACTGAAGACAATTGGGAAAGAATAAAATGATCAGTGGATTCCTCATCCCTCTTCAAATTCACGGAGGCTGAAGTCGAAGCAGAGAATATTATCAGAATGGTGCAGCGGAAGTTTCTGATGGCCTACCTAAAGATCACTTCAATGCGAAGTCTGGATCTAAGGGTGGAAGGAAAGGTAGATACCTTGGTTGTAATAAGTTCGGCCATAATGCGAAGGAGTATCCAAGGTAGGGACACATCACTTGATGATGATAACAATCATTCTAGGGACATCTTCAATGAGCAGAGGAATGACAGGTAATGCAGGTTATCAAGGAAACGATCGACTCTTCAGAGAAAGCAAGGAACCCCAGGTATGAAGAATCAAATGTTGTTTTTAAAAAGATAAATAAGCATTATCTTGTATTGGCCCTCTCCTTTAGATTCTTTAGGAATCTGGCTTATTGATTGTAGTGCTTCAAGGCACCTCATTGGATAGAAGGGTGCTCTCTCGAATTTGGTAGAGATGGAAACAACCGTGGGATTATACTTGGAGTCAATGCCACCTATCTTGGAAAGGGTGTAGGGAATGTTGCCCCTCAATGAATAAGGGTAACTCGATTCATTTACAAGAATCTCTTTTATGTACTTGATCGAAAGAAGAACTTGGTGTCCATTTCGGCAATGGAAGTCAAAGGTTTCAGGATGGCATTCATCGATGGAAAGGTACGCGTTTGAAAATAGAATTTTCAAAGATGCTTTTACTCATGGGTTTAGGGTTGGAAATTTGTATCAAGTTGTAGGAATCCATTAGGGACCATGTCAGTTGACACATAGCACCAAAGGTCTATGAGTTAGATGATGACAGGGATGCCTGAATTCAAAAGGAGCATGAAGGTACATGTCTAAGATGTACCGAAAGACAATCTTACAAGGGGACCACTCCCCTCATGTAGCAGGTCCACAAGTTTGGAACAACCCGAGGGGTTTGAGATTCATGATTGGGAATCTCATGTGTGCAGATGAAAGGAAGTCCTCTATGGCTTGAAGCAAAAATACCCCAGGTTTGGTATGAGAGGATTGATAGCTGTCAGATGAAGCTGAGATTCACTAAGAGTGAAGCTGATCCAAACCATTATTTAAAGGTTGTGGATGACAGACCTCTCATACCAACGCCTTCTGAGGACGACCTATTTCTGACAGGTGCAGACCCTCTCACTTGCAGAAGTAAGAGGGAGTTGGATTTCAGATGTGGAATGGTAAATTGCAAGCCTGTGACTACCTCAAAGATCTTAACTTTTAGAAGTTATATGGTGGTGATGCCGGACCAGATTTGGGAAATGCCTTTGAGTTTCATAAACTCATTTGTATTAATGTTTTTGGTGAACTTCCGTCCGGATATATGTTTTGCAGTTAGCATGGTAAGCTCATATTTGGTTGAGCCTCACTAGATTGGTGCCAAGAATCTTCTGAGATATCTCCAAGGCACAATTTCTCATGGATTGAGATACACTGCCGGAAATATGAAGTTGCATGATTATTCGAATGCTGACTGGGCAGGTAGTATGGAGGATCACTAGAGCACTTCTTAGTGCTGGTTCTCCTTGACTTATGCTTCGATATCATGGATGAGCAGGAAGCAAAAGCCGGTTGCTATAAGCACTACCGAGACCAAATACATAGCTACGAGTATGATCTCGTATGATGCTGCCTGGTTGTGGAAGCTCTTCAGTGAGCTGTTTGTACACATGATGAATACCACTGTGATCCTCTGTGACAACCAAGGGGGGATTCAATTGTTGAGGAATCCCGTATTCGATGATTGCTCCAACAGATAGACATCAGATACTACCTTATCTAGGATATGGGACGTCGATGAGCGAGGAGGCTCCATCACATTGAGACTGATGTATAGGTCGCAGACATTTTTTTCAAAGCCCTGGGGAAAGGTCAAATCTGTGACTTTCCTAAATGACTTGGAGTCGTTGAGAGACCCTCTTATAAGGGTCCTGCATGTTGCATGCATTGAGCTCTAGGAGCTTTGGGGGGCTTGGGGTACTCACTAGAGCAACACACTACCATAGGGCGATTCACCCTCCCCTAATGGTGCGTTGTGTACAGGGTGAATGGCTCAGCCTTTCCCTGTGATATCCCGGGGCGACTTAGGGACAGGATGATTAGTTCTCCTGTCGAGGCATCCTACCCATGCAGTCTGGGACTCATGGGAAGTACCTCTTATCTGATCAATGAGCAGGGAAATGGGGTTAGGGACCATAGTAATACTATCGATGGACACATCGTTGTATCTACCGTACTCCCTATGCTAGGATGACCTCCATTAATCTGAGATCAGTATGAGTGGTTTGAGACACTCTCTTTTGATATTGATCTGGGATCAATACAATTGACTTTGGCTCATTAGAGAATGGTATAAGACATTCTCGATCAATTCTTCTTCCTCATGGTTCAGTAGAGCAGAGCTAAATAGAGCAGAGTTCAGCAGAGTAGAACAGAACAGAGCAGAGTAGTGCGAGGCACTGATGGCGGAGATAGTATAGTCGGACATATGGATTAGTGGATGGAGTTCTCCCTAGTTGAGAGGGAGTGTTAAAATTGGCAACTAGGGCCAAATTCCGTGTGGGTCATTTTATTAATGGCAACTGATATTTTTCTTGGATCCCTCTCATTGAGAGGTGTAGGATTGATCTAAAGATCATCCGATTTCGATAAGTATTCATGGAGATATGAATTTATTTGTGTTATGGGACAATTCGTCAAGGTTGGCCAACAACCAAATAAACCCCACATGTGCTCAACGTTTTAGTATAAATAGAGGTGCCTTGAAAGTATCAAAAGACAACAACAAGAGAGAATATAGCATATGCATTCCAATGTAAGTTATACAACAGATCAAGGAGTATTATACTAAGCAAATTATCATAGACAAGCTTATGGGAAGTAAAACATGCTTTGTATTAATGATTAAATCAAAGAGGGAAGTATACAACCAGTGCCTTGATGTTGAAGGCCTCCTTCAGGATGGTTCCAAGTCCAAGCCAAACTTAACAAGCTCTCCTTTCCTCTCTCACCAAAATGCCAACATCTAAGCACAATCAAGCGGAAGAATGGCAACCAACAATGACCAACCCATTGAGGAAAGTGAAGAACGAATTTATAGTGAGGGAGAGGGAGTTAGAGATCCACCAAAGGGGTAAGAATGTCCTTATCCCAAAGGTAAGTTCCCTAAAGGTAGAATCAAGGGCTCTAAATGGGAGTACTTGACCATATATTCATCCAACAACTACCAACTCATCGTTCTCGAGGCTTCTAGTAAGAGAAGCTTCTGCTCCAGTTTTGGAGAAACTGTTTGAAGAGGACCAGTGTGGATTTTCCTATCAAAAGTCGCGCTGCCAACGCTAGTCACTAGTTAGACAAAAGGTTACCAACACAGATTTGCCTACTAAAAGTAGCGCTGGTCTTGCAAATTGGGGTTTTTCTAGAATTGCTTCAAGACATTAGTTCTCCATATCCTTAGGGATGTATTGAGCATATAATTCATGGTGAATGAGTTTTACACAACTTTTGTCGCTTTACGACATTTGTGACGGCAGTGGCACAAAGGATGACACTTCAGGTACAAAATTGGGAATGTGACAAAATACTGTGTAACAGATGCCCCTTAAAGCATGAAAGTAGAATAGGAAGTGATGGTTGAAGTGCTTTATTAGTTAAGGCAAGGAACTTGGAAGACCACTGTCAGGAGACCTGCAAATAAAAAATGATACAATATATGACATCTTTGATATATTCATATGCCTGATAATACATCTGAATAGGCATCAAAATATAATACATGAATCTGTGGTATGGATGCAACCATCCGTCTGAAAAGGATCATGTCTATGGATCCACGACATGGACGCAACCATCCGTATGAAAAAGATCATGTCTAAGAATCCACGGCATGGATGCAACCATCCGTATGAAAAGGATCATGTCTAAGGATCCACGGCGTGGACACAACCATCTGTATGAAAAGGATCATGTATACAATCATGAATACTCAATAACTCCTCGCAACTTGGATTTTAACAGATGAGATCTAGCGTCTTCATCTCTATCTTGACCAAAGTACGAATCTAACCATGTGAATAGATGTGTTGACGTCGAACATGGTAGAAACCACCTAATTACTGGTCAATAATGTAAACTGTTAGCAGGCACGAGAGAAACCACCAATAATGATGATGGTCCTCAAGGTACACCAATACAATCTTCAAGTGTGAGTAGGTGAGCTGAAGTCGAACACTTGCATAATCATTCGATCGAAGGCCAATGATGTAAGTCTTTGCAATGGGTTGCTGGCACTGGAGGCGAGGTTTCTAGTAGTTCCTTTCCAGCCAGCAGTGCAATTTTCTGGTCAACGCAGTGCATCGTTGGAGCAGTGATTATCAACATTTGAGATTATTGTTTTATCACTTGGGTTCTGTCACGCTTGCCATTGAGACAAGCTCGGGTGCACTTCTTCATACTATTGTACTTGCTCCACTGGATTAATAAAATGGCTTAGCTGGTTCTTGCTTCTAGAGTTTTTATGAGTATTTGCTGAATGTTTTAAATTTCTGGTGTTGTATTTGTTTTTGCTTTACATATCACTATTTATCCAAGTTTGGAACATTACACTGGTAGAATTATTCCCATTGAAGATCCAAAGGTCAAAAAGGGATTTCGAGCTTCCATTACAAAGATGTATAATTCAGAAGAAGGGAGAACAATTAGGAGACAATGGATGCAATTTGCAAGTCTTAGTGGTCCCTTCAGCAAGCCTGATGCCAGGGAAGATTGCAATGACATTGGTTGGTGGACCATGCATGGGGATAATGCTCCAGAGATCCAACAACTTGCTATTCGCTTATTGGCTCAGATTGTTAGTTCCTTTGCAATAGAGAGGAATTGGTATATAGCTTCATCCACTCTATCAAGAGGAATAAACTTTCCTCTAGGAGAGCAAAGAAGCTAGTTGCAGTGCATAGTTCTCTACATATTGCACATTGGAAGACACCAGAGTATCGGAGGGGATCGACAACATGATGGGATGTGGATCCAGAGAATAGTGCACAGATAGATGATGAGGATGGACTAGATGGGCTGTAGCATGGTTTGGTTGGAGTTCCATTGGTTACTCAAGAGACTCTGACTCTGATAACGACATTCCCATTGATGGTCCCAATGACTTCATGCAACAGATGGATGTAGAGGACCAATCATTGAGATTGAGTCCTTGATGTTGATTTTATTTTCAATGCACTTTATCCATTTTTACTTTTCAGCTTTAACTTTTGAGTTGTGACACTAGATATTGATGACGTTAGACTGATTCATAACTCTTGACTCTTAACTATTTTTGAGTTTGAGGTTTTGAGTTATGTAAATTTTGAATTTAGTAATTCACTATTTTAGTGTTCAAACTTCAGTATCTAGCATATAGTATATAGTAATATACTAGTGTGTTTTGCTTTCAATTTACATTATTTCTATAATGTTGAATGATGAATTTAATTTTTAAATCAGTGTAGATTGTAGAATGATGAACGATGAATGATATGGATCAATGTATTTGAATATTTCATTATTGAATCTCATGGTATGGATGAATGATGAGTATGTCATATGAATGATGTATGTATCAAAATGAGTGATGAGGATGGATCAATGTATGTCATTATTTAATTCAATTATGAATTTAAATTTTATGTGAGAATCAAATTTCAATGTATTACTATTAATTTATTTATGCTTTCATTATTGAACAATGAATATGAACTTGATATATATATATACCTTGACATCCCCTCGTACCCCCAAAATTTTAGTGTTCCACAGGGACGCTTCCCCCAGTGTCGGGTTCATGCACCCCTCGCACCCCACGCACCTAGGACAAGGAGTCTATTGGTTGTGCGTTTCCTCACGCACCTTTTTTGGGGAGTCTTGGAGAGATGCAAGGGGGTGCATTTCCCTAGTATGGGGGACGAGACTCCCCAAAAGGGGTGTGTTTGGGCGTCCCCCGTCAAAACTTCAGTATCTAGTATTAGTATATGGTAATATACTAGTATGTTTTGCTTTCAATTTAGATTTTAGAATGACGAATTTTATTTTTAAATCAATGTAGATTGTAGAATGATGAATGAAAGATATGGATCAATGTATTTGAATATTTCATTATTGAATTTTTTAATTGAATCTCATGTTATGGATGAATAATGAGTAGGTCATATGAATGATGTATGTATCAAAATGAATGATGAGGATGGATCAATGTATGTCATTATTTAATTCAATTATGAATTTAAATTTTTTGTGTGGATCAAATTTCAATTTTCAATGTATTGATATCCATATTACTATTAGTCTATTTAATATTTATGCTTTCATTGTTGAACAATGAATATGAACTTGAATATATAATATATATATATATATATATATCTATCTATATAATTAAAAAATATATACTCCGATGCCCCCCACACCCCCGAAATTTCCCTAAAATTTGAGGGTACTCCCACACGTCCCCCCTGTGCGTCTCCCCGCACTAGAGTCTTGGTGGAACATTGCAAAATTTCCCAAAAATTTGAGGGTACTTCCACATGACCCCCTAGTGCGTCTCCTCGCATCGGAATCTTGGTGGAATATTGGATTTGCACAACATGTTGCAAACCAATCTCTTAGAGGAACCCATCCATGAATTCATAGAAGAATGTTGCATCTTTGACATGCACTAATGCATCAATGGATTTAATAAACATTGCATCCCTAGGACAAGGTAACAAGAAATTAATGTGGTCAGACCCTTCCCATCTGTCCAACCATTGGACTTTGCCATGCATCCAGTGGCCTTTGATGATTTCCTTAGGTCCTCCAATCTAGTTTTGATGTCATCCTTTTCTGTTTGAAGAATTGGCCCCCTCAACTCCTTGTATGTAGGGCACTTACACCCTGAGCCAACAATAACAATGGCATCACAAATTGGCTGAAAAAATGGATTAATCTTTGTGATGCTCAAAGGCATGTTGCTCCAACAAAGACACCTCCCCATCACCTTGTTTGCTCGTTGCATCTCCTTTTTATCTAACCATTGACTGGATGGAAGGTTATGCCTTGTCACCAATTCTTGGAATAAAGAAACATGAGGTCCTCATGGAAGATTAATCCGTGCAATCCCTCTCATTTCCTTGAGTCACAATTCTGCTTGTGGTTCTTGAGGATCTAGCCACTTTATCGGCAACACGTTCAACTTTGTTAGCAACTGCCTCTTCCCTATTTTTATCCTTTTCATAAATGGCATTGTGGGCCGCTCCCATAATCTATGGTGTTGATGCACCACAAATCTCAAGATCATGCCCTAAGATTTTTGACGGGTGGTACTTAAACTGGCTAATCCCTTTTGTTATTTTTGGCCTCTTGTTGATTTGGGGTAGTGTCGGATGTGCTCTAGCCATGAAATTTGGTGGAGAGGTTGGGGCACATGAGATCTCCAATACCCAGAAAGGGTTTGGGCAGATTCTAAACAGATCAGGAGATATTATAATAATTAATATTTTTAATGGAGTCCCCAAGTCTAAACTTAGGGAAAATAAAATATTAATGTGTATTAATATGAATCTGCGTTAGAATGGTCCAAAAGACATGATCAAGCCAGATCTAATCTTAGGCGTTGATTAGGGACTTAATCTCGACCGTTGATATGTCAACAGGAAAAATATAAGAGGAGGCTTGAGGGTCACTTGGAGAATACTCTAGAGTGATCAGTTATTCTATTCTCTAGAGCGGGGTTTGCTAAGAGAGAGATAGAATTAGTGATCGGGAGATGCAGTTGAGGGGCATTTGAGTACAGAGAGACAAAGAGGCAAAGATAGTGTCGGGAAAGCGACGCAGTAGCCGAGGAGAGTGACGCAGAGCTAGCCAGGGCTCATGCAGGGCCACGCAGAGGCAGCCGGGAGTTGTGTAGAGCCTCAGAGAGGCCAGTGTTGCTGACACAGAGGGCTAGAGGGTTGACGCAGGGCCTCCTAAAGTTGACGCAGACCCATTTGGGGTGATGCAGGGCCAACGCTAGGTAGAGAGGGGCTGACGCAGTCTAGATAGAGGCTAACGCTGGGGTTTCTGGGGCATATTTGTGCTGAGTAGCTGCCGAAAGGTTTATCCAGGGTTTCAGCCAAAGATTTGTTAGAAACTGAGAGGTATTACTGCCAAGGAAATTCTCTGTTGGGTAGGCCAGTTTCGGCAACTAGATTGTACTATGATATTGCTTAATAAGAAAACCCTCAGATAGCTGCACCGATTTTCCCACATTGGGTTTTTCCGGGGACATTAGTCCAAAAATAATGGTGTCATATGGTGTGTTTGTTTCTGTTTCTTTTAGTTGCTGATCTATAATATGTTGAGTATGCACTAGTGTTTATTTTCAGTATTTACATTGTAAATAACTTGTTAAGGAAAATAACAAGTAGGTAGGAATAAAGCAGATAAAGTGCATGGAGGGTTTCTAACTAAGTAAACTTAGAAACTCCAACATGGTATCAGAGCGTGATTGCAGATCACAGGAGGACTAAGGACATCAGCCGAGCGGAGCAATAACAACAGAAAGCAACTGTCCCGAGGTGACAAAAGCTGTTTCTAGCAGAGCAACAATAAGGGAAGGGTAGAAGAGGCAGTGCAGAAACTAAGGAGGCAAAAGGAGCCTCACGCAGAGCCACGCAGTAGCTGGGAGGGCTGACGCAGTTGGCTGAGGAGGCTGGGTTGCAGTGCCAGGACTGCGCGAGCCTAGAAGCTCTCACCTTCAGGTTGCGGGGGTTTAGAAGGCTGCAGGAATATTGCAAGGTGGAGTTGGTGAGGTACTGTAGTCAGAACAATGCTTGATAGAGCAAGGCCAAGGAACCTAGATCAATGATGCGGTTGCACAAGACGATCAGAGTAGGGGGCATCTCGACAGTGGCATAAGGATTTCCAGGAGGGAAATCAGGACTCAGAGTGAGTCCAGAAGAGAACTTCTAGAAGGGAAGTAGAGACTCAGAGGAGTCGAACAGAGAACTTCTAGGAGGGAAGTAGAGGAGCATCATGGCACTACACAGACTAAGAGACTAGGATAGACTGGACGGAGCATCGAACTTCGCAGTTTGGAAGGCCATAATCTTATCCATACTTGACAGGAATCGTGTCAAGAACTTCGCCTTGAAGGTAATAGTTGTCCCAGTCGACCCCAATGATAATGACAGGTACAAGGAGGTGATAGCATTATCCTTGACGGGGTCAAGGATCATGTGGTACCACACATAGCCAAAAGGAAACAACATTTGAGATGTGGGAGGCTCTCAAGAAGTTGTACCAGCATACTTCTGTGCAGAGAAGAATGCTGCTTGTGAATCAATTGAGGTCGTATCAGATGAAGAAGGGAGAATCGATTGATACCTTCCTCGGAGGACTGAATGAGATCCGAGATCAATTGACTACTATAGGGGTGACATTGGATTAGGAGCTGATGGTGAGGACAGCCCTGAATGCTGTCTCAGAAGACTAGGAGGTATTTGTCCAGAGTATACTGGGCAGAGGGACACTTCCACCTTGGGACGAGATGTGGGCAGCTCTTTGCTGGGAAGATCAGACGGTAGTCAAAGATGGGTAGCGGTAGCAAGGGGATCAAAGTCAAATAGGAGGAGGAAGATGTGGCCCTAGCATTTGAGGGAAAGCAGGAGAAGCGGAAGAAGAAAGATCTCTCCAAGATCAAGTGCATCCACTGTGGGGAGTTGGGTCATTATGTGACCCAGTGTCCAAGGAAGAGGAGTAAGGGAGAGTCTTCCAAGGCTAAGGCAGCGCTAGCATGGGCAGAGAAGGAAGTTTTGATAGGCGATGACTGTGCCATGAGTGCACACGCACCACTTGAGAAGAAGTGGGGAGACATCGAGCTGTAGTCAGGCGGACTATAGGCGATGAGGGCAGGATCCTTGAGGTACCCCAGCCTCTTGGATTAGACCTTGCTACGGGAGCCCCGAAGAGGAGTAGCAGGACTCGCTGATGTGGGTAGAGACAGATGCCGATTGAGCGACAGAGAGAGCTACAGTGCAGGAGTCTTGAGACAGCGCGAGGCTAGCAGGCTGTAGTAGTGCGAGAGGCACAGGAATGTTGCACCAATGTAGGATGGCACAAAGATGTGTGCAGTGGTGCGAGATGCAGGGAGTTGTTGCCACGCAGAGGTCAAAAAGGGAGCACTTGTCAGCGACAGAGGGAGCTTCAACATCAGTGGGTGTCTCTAGCCCAACAGGGAGGGCAGATTGGGAGATCAGTTACTTACTTCTCAGTAACTAAGTTGCAGTGCAATAGTGGGCAACACAATGCAACATGATGAGAGGAGGTGTAGTGCGGATGCAGTGTTGGGAGAAAGGACCAGTAGCAGCACAGATGCAGAGGGACCTGTCGTTCAGGTGCAGCAGTGGCAATGGAAAAACCATGGCCAGCAGTACAAGATGCAGCAGTGCAGAGGATGTTGGGCAGCAAGGCCTAGCATTAGCACAGGTACCGATGCCGGATGATTACAGTAATACTCAGTGATGAGTATTGCTAGAGCATAGTCCTTGCTAAGAGGGAGTGTTGGTTTTGAGTAGCATCAAATGTGCTCTAGCCACGAAATTTGGTGGAGAGGTTGGGGCGCATGAGATCTCCAATACCCAGAAAGGTTTTGGGCAGATCCTAAACAGGTCAGGAGTTTTTAAAATAATTAATATTTTTAATGGAGTCCCTAAGTCTAAACTTAGGGAAAATAAAATATTAATGTGTATTAATACGAATCTGTATTAGAATGGTCCAAAAGACATGGATCAAGCCAGATCTAATCTTAGCCATTGATTAGGGAATTAATCTTGGCCGTTGATATATCAACAGGAAAATTATAAGAGGAGGCTTGAGGGTCACTTGGAGAATACACTAGAGTGATCAGTCATTCTATTCTCTAGAGCAGGGTTTGCTAAGAGAGATATAATTAGTGATCGGGAGATGCAGCTGAGGGGCATTTGAGTACAGAGAGACAGAGAGGCAAAGATAGCGTCAGAAAAGTAGCGCAGCAGCCGGGGAGAGTGACGCAGAGCCAGCCAAGGCTCACGTAGAGGCAGCCGGGAGCTGCGCAAAGCCTCAGAGAGGCCAGCGTTGCTAATGCAGAGGGCTAGAGGGTTGACGCAGGGCCTCCTAAGGCTGATGCAGACCCATCTGGGGTGACGTAGGGCCAACGCTGGGCAGAGAAGGGCTGACACAGTCCAGAGAGAGGCTAACGCTGGGGTTTCTAGGGCAGATTTGTGCTGAGTAGCTGCCAGAAGGTTTATCCGGGGTTTCAGCTAGGAGATTTGTCAAAAACTGAGAGGTATTACTGCCAAGGAAATTCTCTGTTGGGTAGGCCAGTTTCGACACCCAGATTGTACGTTGATATTGCTTAATAAGAAAACCCTCAGATAGCTGCACCAATTTTCCCACATTGGGGTTTTTCCGGGGACATTAGCCCAAAAATAATGGTCTCATATGGTATGTTTGTTTCTGTTTCTTTTAGTTGCTGATCTGTAATATGTTGAGCATGCACTAGTGTTTATTTTCAGTATTTACATTGTAAATAACTTGTTAAGGAAAATAACATGTAGGTAGGAATAAATCAGATAAAGTGCATGGAGGGTTTCTAACTAAGTAAACTTAGAAACTCCAACACCTCTGTAGTGTACAAGATAATCTTTATTGTTTTTTCCATCTTTAGGTTCACCATACTACCAAAGTGGCTCCAATGGATTTGGCATATTGGCAAGGCAATACTCAACTTCAAACTTAGGGCAAAAGAAAATGAAAAAATTAAACATCAAACACTGCTGGAAGAAAAATAACTTGCTGGTAAAAAAACAGACCTCTAGTTTGTTGTATGAGCCATAAAAAGTTCTAATAAGAGGTGATTGGTCGAACGCTGTTGGGAAAAAATCACTATGCTGGTTTAAAAAAGAATAGGCCTTTCGATTGTTCTGTGAGCCATGAAAAATGATAATTAAAAGCAATCATATGGACTTTTGAAAACCCTGCCTAAATCTTGAAAAAAACTAGTTTGAAGGTGGAATTTGAAGAAATATCTGGGATTTGAGAATATCAACACCGTAGAAAGATTGGAAATGATCCCTGCTCCAATGAAAAAAACTTTGATGGTGATGAAAACAATGGTTTTGGCCCTTTTTGCACTGGTTGTTGACGCTGGCAAGCCCCTTCCTTCTCATTCCCCAACAGCTGGAAAGACAAATAACCTCCAAAAAACCCAAAATCGTTTTTAAGGAACCTAAATTTGCGATTTTTTATTTTTATTTTCTATATTCTGTTATGGCAATAAAAAATCTTATTTTTGTTGGTTTTTACTAAAAATCACAATATTTCCCTGGCAATTTTTTATTTAGTGTTTTTCTTTTTGGTTTATATATAAATCTACTGTAATTAGCAACTTTAGAATGTGACCATGGTGGCCTTCAACCTTCCTGCAGGCTGTTATAGGTGTGCCTTCCTCAGAAACCAACAAAAAGACCAAGCTGTTCACTCCAAAGAGTCCAAACTCAAACACACAAAATAAATGAATGATGGAAGATGTTGAGGGAGAAGACTTTTACTTTACCGCTTGTGGTTACCCTAAACTTTGTAACCACCTATGGTCCCTGCAGAATAAAATGTTAAAAGAAGCCTTATTTCCTCAATTTGTGGCACAATTGTGTGGAGTTAGCGAGTGTGGAACGACATGAGGTGGGAGTACTAGGACAGTGAGGCTAGAGCAGGGTGGGGCAAGATTGCTGGAACAATGGGGGTGGATGTTAATTTTTCTTAGGGCTATATTGTTCTTTGCTTTGATAATTGCATTTCTTCATTTACACATTGAATTCCCCCATAATATCATAACATTATTCAAATTTAATCATTATTCAACAACATATGAAACTATGTAGAAAGAACAATATCATCATCATCAATGCAGCAGAACATAAAGGAACAATGGAAGAAAAACATTCACACATAAAGACACTAGGATTGGTCGGAGACTAGGGCAGAACCCACTATGGGGAAAATCATTTCAAATTCTTCTTCTTATTAGATTGTCATCGAATGATTCAACAAAAGGGAGTACAATGATCCATATCTTCATCCATATAACTATCTAGCTAAAACAACTACACAATATTCATGAAATGAACCCAACAATGCTTATACTCAAAACTATGATTTTGAAGCCTGTAATGAACTGTCCCTGTTTGCGGTCAACTGCCGAACACTGTGGTCACTAAGGGAAATCTTCGGACAACTGAAATTTCATTAGTTAGGTCCTGGTCGTACAAAGGAGGAGTCATGCTTGCGACTGAGAAGGTTCCAGTCGCTCCCTAGAGCTTATAAGCCAGCGAATGCAGTTTGTGATTGAGACTTAGAAACCCTATATGCTAGTCACATGGAGGACGTCCTGTGCGTGCGACTGAGATGCTTCGGTCTCACGAATGAGCCAACTAGTGAGAAACTGTGGTCGTGTTCTTCCTGTGTCATGCCTACGACTAAGGCCCAAAACCCTAAACAAAGATGCGAGCTTCAGACCCTGCAATCTCGTCTTCGAGCGAACCCATTCTTCTGTGGACGAGCCTCAAACTTGTGCGAGCCAAAAACCAAGAAAGAGAATAGAAGAATGATCCATGATGATGTCCAAATGAGGTTGAGGTCACTTGTATTTATAGCCTTCCAAGGGTGTCCAATTTGCCTTAGGGCCGATCTGAACAAATATGTACATGTGGGCTCATAATTCAAAAATATACTTTCCCTTGACCAAATTAGATAATCTTTAGGTCGATTTTGGTCCTCTCGAAAAGAGGAATTCAATGCAATCATCATCTCCATCAAATGAGCTGTCCAAAGTGGAATTTGCACCTAGTTGCCAATTTTAACAGTGGAGTGGTTCGGGAACGTATTAGTCTGTGTAGGGAGAAGGGAGGTTTGGACAGAGGCATGGAGCACCCTTAGTGCTTAGAGAGCATGGTCATGAAAGTGCTCCCATGAGAGTGCTAGGGTAGCGGGACCAGAATGGGGGCAGAGCAGTTTGGGAGCGTGCTGGAACATGTTAGGAGCATGGCAGTTCAGACAGAGGCAGGGAGCACCTTGAGTGCGTTGGAAGTAACAGTCCTGAAGGCACTTCTATAGAGGAGACTGTAATCCCAAGGTGTGTACTAAGCCAGATTTGCTAACAAGTTTCAAATGCGTAGTGGGAGCATTCTCAAAGATAACACTTTGGTATGCCTGGTTCTGACCTATATGCTAATATGTCTCAAGAGGCTTGTTGACTGCTGTTAGTAAATTGAGGATTGGATGACATTTCTAGATTTTTAAATAATTAAAATACATCAATTCATTATTTTCTTGAACCTTTAGTGCTTCGAGAGCGTGGTCACAAAAGCACTCCCATGAGAGTTCTAAGGTAGTGGGACCAGACTGGTGGCAGAGCAATTCTGGAGCATGCTGGAACATGTGGGGAACATAGCAGTTCAGACAGAGGCGGGGAGCACGTTGAGTGCCTTGGAAGTAACAGTCCTGAAGGCACTCCTATGCAGGAGACCGTGATCCCAAGTTGTGCACTAAGCAGATTTGCTTGGAGTGTCAAATCTGTTGTGGGGAGCATTCTCAAAGAAGACACTTCTGGTATGCCTAGTTCTAACCTATATGCTAATATGACTCACGAGTCTTGTTGACCACTGTTAGTAAATTGAGGATTGGATGATATTTCTAGATTTTTAATTAATTAAAATACATCAATTCATTATTTTCTTGAACCTTTGACAAAAGACATCTTAAGCTGAGTAGCATGAAATGCATATCCATCTTCTCCTCTGGATCTGAGGGTAAATGCTTTGAAAACCAGAAATGGAAGGGAAGCTTCCCAGTGCTTTTGGAGCGGGAAACATTTTTGGGCATAAAATAGCCTGATCCCATGTGGCTGACATCAATTTTTTATGCCAAAAAAAAGTAAAAAAGAGCATAAGACACAAAAGTGTGTAAGCCCTTTAAATCTCATCCCCTTTTTGTTTTTTCTCACCACATTTTTCACCACAGAGCATCAACAAGAATGTTCTTTTTCCAGGATCACTGATGTAATGGAATCTATAAAGGGCTATTAGTCTACTCTCTCTCTCTCTCTCTCTCTGCATTGCGAATGATGATTTGTTGTTTCTGTTATTAACTGATATGTTAAAAGTCAATGTCTCTCATGCACATTGTATCTATTACCATTTCTCCTTTTGTTAAAGGCCAGGGAGGTTTGTCACTGAAACCATTCTATTGCAGAAATTTTCACTGTTTCCCTGTGTTTGGCTACAAAGATCTTAAGCATATTGATTTTTGAATTTGTTGAGCGATCTTGATAGTTACCAAGATTTTAAAAACATTCTTCCATTATGTTGTTTTAATATTGCACAATATCAAACATTGCACATAGGCAATATCAAGTAGACACGTTTAGTTTTGCAATGTTTCAGCATGCCGATTGGTTCACAATTGAAATATTCTGCTCACACTACCTTGGAGCCTGTGAAGGCAATGTTTTTAACTTTTTATAAGCACTCAAGTTATGAATCTAACCTGAAAATACATTCTTTACTGTTTTCTTGAGGTTAATTTTTTTTTTGTTATGATTGTTTGCTCCAGATACCTAGCTGTTGTTAGGCATGTTATCCAATGGTTGCACACAAAAATAGATACTTGGTGTTTGAGATATTTCTTGACCCCAATAGAGAGAATGGAAAGGAGGATGAGGTCGACCTCAACCGATTCAGTATCATGAAAGCCATTAAGGATAGTTTACTAGTCAATTTTGGAGAACATGGACTAGCTGCTTCTGTTGGTTATATTCAAGGTAATCTGGATTCTGGAAGACTTTTTTAACCGAAATACACTTTTCTTTGTTTTTATCAAAAATCTTGTTATTCAGGGTGTCAGTAATGCCATCATATTATGTTCTTAACAAAATAATGAACTTGAAATTTAGGGTTTACATTAAATTGCAGTTGTATGGTTTTACACAACTGATTTGTTATTGCTGAAATTTATACTTCACATGATGAAGGAATCAATCTACAGTCCTTTTATATCATGCTAAAACAAATGCACGGTTAATGCTATGTTAGTTTTGGGATTTTGGTTACAGTGAAGTATGCCAATCCTATTACGAAATTGTGCATTGTGAGATGTTTGCGGAAGGACTACCATAAAATTTGGTGTGCAATTACCCTCATTACGAGTATTGAGCAATGCCCTGCTTTCTTTAATTTGCTGGACTTGAGTGGTATGTATAATTCTTTCACCCTGCCATGAATTTAAATTTTGGAATAAATTGTTTAATTCCTCAGTAATGAGTAATGACATGAATTCATACAATTGAAGTTTTGACAATCTGGCACTAGCTGTCTATTGCTTAGTGGAAAATGTAAGTCAGAAATGTTAGAATATATCTTGAAAAAATAATATATTGAGTGTTACTTATGTAAGTCACTGAATATGGCTAATATTATAATGTAATGATAGGTTAGGGATTAGGTGGCTTAACCACCTTAACCACCCTAGGGGTGCTCTATATTGATGTATTGAGAGAGAGCTTGATGAGAGGGTGGTACATGTAATTGTGGGTAGCCCACCTTGGGCCGCAGAGTATGTACTTGTTACAGTATGTCATGAATATTTGCCTTATTTATTATTCTCTCCATATTATTGTGTGTATGCACCAATATATAAAATTTAACATGGTATTGAATTATGGAGTCTGTAAAGAAGAAGAATGCAAGAGCCAAGGAGTTAACAAAGAGATGAAAATGTGTACACATGATAAATTCTGAAAGAAGAGTTGTGCCGTTGAGTTTCTTTTGAAAATTTTAAGAGGATCTTTTTCAATTTATTAGATAATCTAATGTTTTCAAGTTTAGGTTTTGAAATATTGGGAGATAAAGAGGAGAAAGGTTTAAACTGTAATGTGAGGATGCTCAACGATGATTAAAAACAACATGAATACCAGGTGGCCCCCCATTGTCAACAAAAATTCTGCTTTTGAGCGATGAACCTGTTATTGCAGGCCTGAGAGACAATAACAAAACCATAGGGAGGAAAACTAGCTTCCTTCAGTGTGAATTGAATCGAGTAGACTTAGAATTGATAGAGAAAACTTGTGGAGTAGGCAGCAAGACCCAAAAACCCAATAGGAGGAATGCATGACAGACTGAGAGAAGCCCACAAATCAAGCTCAAATAAGCAGAGCCAAAAATACTTGAATAAAAATGCAATGTCATGAAGCAAATGAACTGACAGAGCAGAAAAAGTTTATGTGGGGCATGAGCAAATTTTGTGGATAGGCTAGAAATATGTGAGCAAGTGTAGTGGATATGCAACGTTAATTTCCCAAACCTAGCACCTGTCACTTTATTAACCTAGCAGATTACAGATCTACTGAATAAATGTACAGCTAGGTTCTTAACATAATTAATTATTCAGCGGAAGCAAAATATTAACAACCAATTCAATCACATGCGGCACACATTCTTCCCAATCAAATCAGCTTGTCATTAATAACTCAATCAGAACCTACTTGGCATCTGTCTTGGGAAAGTGGCCTGATTGAGAAATGTACAGTTACAACATACCCTGGATGTGTTCTAGTTGATGAGGCCCTAGATCTTTCATTGATCTCCTTGGCTGATATGGATCTCCTATGTTGCAGTTCTGCACCTTCCACAGACCCTACAAATCACACTTCTCCTTGAGAGAATCCCTCTCTCAATGGCTTGTGCCGTTATATGGTGTGTCCTCCTCTTCTTAGCCTTGCTTTTATAACTTTACATTGAGCTAAATCCCTAATCCTAATCTCCAAAGTAATTGCCAATCGAGATTAGATCTCGCCTCACAGGAAATCAACGGTTGAGATTAAAACATAATTACTAAAGTAAATACTTCTCTTTTCCTAAGTTTCTTAGCTCAATAGCTGACATAATTAATTGTGCTTTTCCTAAGTTAGACTTGGATTAAGTTACAATAGTAATTTACTCATACTTGAACAAGCATCCTAAGGAGACTTTGGGCTATTTTTGTATGCCTAGACACTTAGGCCTGTGCAGAAGTACCTGCCTAAGCTACAAACGTCAACTCTCTCTCTTAGCAAGGGAGGTGCTTTTGCCCATGGAATTGGCTTTGATCTTGGAATTGCATCTATTATCATGGCTCCTCCCTTTGAAATGGAAGCCTTCCTTGACACCTGGTTTGATTTTTTTTTTGAAGACTTGCTCCCTTTGGACTTGTTCCTAGAAGCCCTCTACTATTGAACATCTTGTAAGGTCATTAAGGGACCTTCCTGATAGACTTAGAAGCATTTGTTAATTGCTCATCCCCACCTAAACTTGAAGGTTGACGCCCTTTGAACTGCTCAACCTTTGGGGCTATCTACACCATGTTCTCTATCATCGTTCATCTTCTTGCTATTACTCGAATAGGCTGGCCCTTTAGCCTAAGTTGCTCTCTCTAACTACAATGATGTGACACTCGTCAGAGCTAGATGCCATGGGTCTGATTAGTGCTTGTCTATTATGGAATGCTACACAAAACCTCTTCTTCTCTATCATGGAGACTAAGAGCAAATTCTACATATGTTTGGGCATCCATGGAACATCCTTTACTTCTAACCTGCCTCATGACTCTTCTTGGAATATCATTGTTCCTATTACCTATCAAAATGGGTAACCCCACAGGAGGAAAATTTTCTCCTACATTTGAAATCCAGCTGATTAGCAAGACAACCAACAACCCCTACCAGCCATCATTAGTCAATGATATGCCTTGTGCCTCCGCCACTTGCATCAACCATGTGCCTTTCACCATCTAACATTAGCGCTTGGATGAAGGTGGACTGCTATTCAAAAGGTACTTTGATCATTTTGCAATCGAGTGATTATACTTGTTTGTTTTGGGCATTTAGTATGGATAATAGGGTGATCTAGAAAATTGACAAACCTTGATTGTAATTTCGTTCTCTCATCTCACCAGGGGGGTTAATCTTTAACCCTAGGCTAGTGGGACCTCCCTTAAGCCCCTTTAGGTTATAGGAAGGGACCTGTAAAGACATGTTTTCCATGCCACATTACTAGTCCCATATCTCATCTCCATTCTTCAAGTACAACTTGTCATTGGTTCTTGGGGATTTGGCATTCATATGTTCACATACCTTGAGTAGGGCTCGGGAAACTTGCCTTGGGATGTTGATGTAGTATAAGAAAAGGAAAAACCATATCATGGCTACAAGAAAACAAAAGAAAGAAAAATCAAAATGCAAAAGATGGCCAGGACATATGTTAGTTTTCTAAAAACCAGCGAGCTAATCTGTGAATTTTTGCTAAGTAAAGAGCTAAAACTAAACTTTAACATTAATTCAAAAATATGTTTAGTTTTCTAACTATCATGCTTCGAAAACAAGGAATAATTGAAGACAAATACACAAGTGAACAACACTGTTAATTTTAGATAACAATGGTATGTTCTATGCTTAAGAGCAATTTACTTCAATTTTTCTTATTAGCCCAATATTAATTTCCAGATTAGCAATCACTTTAACATGACAGTAAATGCAGATAGAACATAAATAAACACAATAGAAGACAAGCCAAGACAAGAGGACACAAGATGTGGCGCATGCCAGGGACAAACCCTAATGTGGGGAAACCCTTTGATCAATTCTTCTTATTATTCTTCAAAAGTTCATGAGAGAGAGAGAGTACAATATACAAAATTCACTTGCCTAATCACAGTCAAATTTGTCCAGTCAAGTTGTAGTCACAGGAAGCCCTAACCAGAAAGTCAACGCTGGTCAATGTGGCAGAATTTCTCCTCCAAGTTAGCTCGGTCAAACCCAGTCAACTCGACCTCCAATATCAGTCCAAATCAACCCAAAACAGTCTTGAAAATATCAGTCAATCTTGGTCAACATAGAGTCAAACCTGTGGTCAACTTTCTTGCGGTCAATGCTAGTCAAACATCTCTGAATGCCTCGATTTTGGTGCCTAGAAATGTGGCTTGCCCAAACAAAATATTCCCCAAGAAAAATGCAGTCAAACTTGGTCAACTACTGCCCGGTCAACATTGGTCAAACCCTCCTGCAATTCGGTCAACACCCAAAACAAAAAATTGCAAACTGTCCTTTACACGTGTGGAGAGAGAGGTTGCCTAGAAATGCGTACACCCAATCAGATGAGAGAGAGAGATGTGTGAGAGATGAGTGTCCAAATGAGGTAGATGTTCCTTCTATTTATATGCAACGTTGAGGATGAATAGCCGTGTCTTTTGGGCTTTTGAGCCTACATTAAATTGTTGGCCGACCTTGACAATTTGTTCATAATAGAAATAAATTCATAATTCCATTTGTACATGTCAGAATGAAATGATATTTACATCAATCCTACACCTCTCGGAAAGAGGAACCCAATAAATATATCAGCTGCATCATATGTGCTGTCCAAGGTGGAGTTTGGCCCTAGTTGCCAAATTTAATACTCCCTCTCAACTAGGAAGAACTCCACCTGCCAAATCATCTGACAATCTGTACGATTCTTGTCATCCCTGCTTTGCTCTGCTCTGCTGAACCATGAAGAAATAATGAAGAAGAAATGATCGAGAATGTGTTATACCATTTTCCACTGACCTGAAGTCAGTCTCCAATAATCGAGAGTGTATCATACTACTCTCCACTGACTCGAAGTCAATCTCCATTGATCTCATATCAATGTCAAAGATCCTAACATAGGGAGTACGGTAGTACACGATGCGCCCATCGGTAGTACTATGGTCCCTATCGTCATTTCCCTACTCATTGGCCAAATGAGAGGTACTTCGCATGAGTCCTAGACTGCATGGGTAGGATGTATCGACAGGAGAAGGTGAACCACTCTTCCTACTCATATGCCATAGGAGAAGGTGAGCCACTCATCCTATGCATATCTCAACCATCATGGGGTATCACAGGGGAAGGTGAACTACTCACCCTGTACATCGCGCACCACTAGGGGAAGGTGAACCACTCACTCTATGGCCGCTCATCGCTCCAAGAAGTACCCCAAGCCCCCTGGAGCTCCTAGAGCCCAATATCCAAATCAAACGGGAAACTCATAAGAGGGTTTCTCCACGACTCCAAGTCGCTCACGGAAGGCTAAGAATTTGACCTTCCCCGGGGGCTTTATAAGAATATCTGCGACTTGATCATCAATCCCAATATGACGGGGCTTTATTGCTCCCCGTTGTACCATATCCCGGATAAAGTGGTACTTAATATCAATATGCTTGGAGTGTTCATGAAACACAGGATTCTTAGAAAGATGAATCCTACTTTGGTTGTTGCAATAGATCAAGGTGGTGTCTAGCACATGTCCAAAAAACTCACCTAAGAGCTTCCTCAACCAAACAACCTCATAGGAGGCCATACTAGTAGCAATATACTCAGCCTCAGCGGTGCTCAAAGTAATCGACTTTTGCTTCCTGCTCATCTAGGATATCGAAGTAGAACCTAGAGAGAAGCAAAACCCTGATGTGCTTTTATGATCCACCACATTGCCAGCCCAGTCAGCATCAGAGTAACCATGGAGCCTCACATTCCCAACAGTGTATCTTGGTCCATAGGTGATTATGCCCCGAAGATATCTTAGAAGATTCTTGGCAACAATCCAATGTATGTGATGAGGCTCGACCATAAACTGACTCAATGTATTCACTGGAAAACATATGTCCGGATGGGGGTTCATCAAGAACATCAGGGCCCCCACGAGTTAACAATACTCGGAAGGATTTCCCAAATCGGGCCCAGTAGCACTTCCGCATAACTTATTGAAGTTAAGTTCCATCGGAGTAGTCACGGACTTGTAGTCCACCATCCCAAATCTTTCAAGTAGCTTCACAGTGTATTTTCCTTGAGAAAGGAAAATCTCACCTGGCTTTTGCCAGACCTCTAATCCTAGGAAATAATGCATAAGTCCTAGGTCCTTCATCTCGAATTAGAAAGCCAATTCCCTCTTACATTGATGAATATAGGTTCTGCACCTGTCAGAAAGAGATCATCCACATAAAGTACCAATATGAGAGGTTTGTCATTCTCAACCTTAAAGTAAAGGTTTGGATCAACTTCACTTCTTGTAGAACCCAACTTGATCAGATAGTTGTCGATCCTCTCATACCAAGCTCGGGGAGCTTGCTTCCCCATAGAGGGCTTTCTTCAACTTGCATACACGTGTTTGGCGATCTTGAACTTTGAACCCCTCCTTCCTTAATTGTACCATGCAAGAAGGTGGTTTTGACATCCATCTGGTGTAGGCTCCATCCTTGCAAGGCAGCAAAGGCTATAATCGAACGGATTGTGGTATATCGGGCAACTGGTGCAAATATCTCATCGTAGTCCACACCTTTCTTTGAGAGAAGCCTCGAGCAACAAACCTGACCTTGAACTTTTCAACACTTCCATCAGCTCCATGCTTGATCTTGTAGAGCCATTTCGAGGTGACAATGGATTTGTCCTTGTATCTAGGGACCACACCCCAAACATAATTCTTCATAATCGACTCATACTCTTCGTTCATAGCATCCTTCCAAACTTGGTGCTTCACAACTTCTTCGAATGTGCAAGGCTCAGATTGAACAATGGTGCTGATGGCAATTAAGTACCCTTGGTACCTATTCGGCTTCTTACTTTTAGGAAATGTCCCCCTTGGTGCAATATGTCCCTTGGCATCTTTGAGAGTTTCGCTAAGCCATGAGGGTCTCCTTTTTGAGGAGGGCTCATGAGGAGGTGGATCAATGGGATCCATTGGTCCTTCAACACCGGGCATTAGCTCATCCGGCGGTTCTCCCTGCTTTCCTGAATCTACTTCTTTGTCCTTCCTTGGAATAGGAAGGTTACTAATCTTCCCAAGGGCAACATCTTCATCGAAGGTGACATCATGACTTATCTCCACTTCTCTTTGACTAGGCACATAGATTCTATATGCCTTAGAAGTTTCACTATAGCCCACAAATGTTCCTTTCTTCCCAAATGCATCCAATTTGCTTCTTTTTTCTTTCGGCACATGAAAATATACGGGGCTACAAAAACTTCTAAAGTGAGAAACATCAGGTTTCTTACCGGTGAAAACTTCTTCAGGAGTTTTGGAGTCCAAGGCTTGATGAGGGCATCTATTTTGAATGTACACAATAGTGTTGGTAGCTTTCGCCCATAAGAACTTCGGAAGGCTTTGATCATGAAGCATGGCACAGGTGGCTTCTATAATAGAACGATTCTTCCTTTCAACAACACCATTTTGCTTAGGAGTATATGCGGTAGTAGTGTCCCTCTTAATGCTAGCTTCTCTACAATAGTCATTGAACTCATTTGATTCATATTCGGTTCCATTATCGGTCCTCAATATTTTGATCTTCTTCCTTGATTGATTTTCGACCAAAGCTTTGAAAGAATGAAACCATTAAATACCTCGTCCTTCTTCTTCAAAAAACATATCCAAGTTTTGCGAGAGAAATTATCCACAAAGATTGCGTAATATGAATATCCTCCCAAAGATGTCACGGGCATCATACCAGATAGATCACAATGAACCAATTGCAAAATGTCGGTACTCTTGCTATCACTTGAGGGGAATGGTCCCCTTGTATGTTTTCCTTCAGCACATCCCTGACAAACACCTTCCCGTTCTACTTTAAATTCGAGCATACCTGTTACCATCTTCTTTGCATCGGGTAGAGCCTTATAATGTAGATGAGCAAACCTTCGGTGCCATAATTCGGATTTGAGAGATGTGTCGCAGGACATAGCTCCCAATGGGCTTTCTCCAACTTGATATAGGTTATCAACCCTGAATCCAAGAGTAAGCTTCTTTTGAAATTTCTATTCCAAATACCTACCTTTCCATCGATGAATGCCACCTTGAATCCTTTATCTTCCATTGCTGCGATAGATACTAGGTTCTTCTTTAGATCAGGTACATATAGTACTTCTTATAGATAAATGGTGTTACCTTGATTCAATTGAAGAGTAACATTTCCAACTCCCTTTACGGGATAGGTGGCATTGTCCCCAAGAATGATTTCCAAATTTGTATCCTTTTCTATTAGATTTGAAAGAGCTTCCTTATACCTAGTGAAGTGCCTTGAGGCACCACTATCAATCAACCAATTTCCCAAGGTGTCCGGAAGAGAGGCAGTAGAGAGGGAGGATATAAGATAAAATTCTTTTTTGCTTGTTATCAACAACATTAGATTCATCATACCTAGAGTTTCTTGATCTTTTGGGAGGTCGACCATTTCCATGTTGAGTAGCGAGAGCATTCCTTTTTCCTTTGTTGTTGAATCTGCCATTCCTTTGATTGTTGTTGCCCCTGAAATTGTTGTGGTTGTGGTTGTCATCATCATGAGGTGTATCCCTTCTATTAGGACACTCCCTAGCATAGTGGTCAAACTTGTTACAAATGAAGCATCTTCCCTTCCTTCCATTTTTGAATTTCGATCTTCCTTGACATTGCTTCTTTGAATCTGCATTGTTCTTCTTTTTAGCATGAGCGGAGAATGCATTAGGATCATTTTTATTTGAAGGCATGTCCATTTCCATCGTCCTTGTCTCTTCTTGACAACATCTAGTTAGCAATTCTTCAAAACCTGGAATCTTGTCGTTGTTGAGGATGGTAGTGTTGAACACATGCCATTCACGAGGGAGGCCTCCAAGGGCAATGAGAGTGAGCTCCCTATCAGCAATAACTTCTCCATTTGAAAGAAGATCATTTTTGATCTCGATAATCCTCATGAAGTAGGATTGGATATCTTCACCTCTTCCCTTCTTTACGTCCTTCAACTTGTTCTTGAGGAAGAGAACTTGGTTTGCATTGCTAACCTTGAACATGCCAACCAACTTGTCATACATCTCCTTGGATGTGTTCAAATCAGAGATGTATGCAAGCAAATGCTTGTTAATAGAATCCCTGATGACCTTCTTTGCTTTGACTTCACCTTTCTTGTATTTTGTCTTAGTGGCAACTGATGCATTTGAAGGAGGTTCAATGATCTGTCCCTACACATAGTCCATAACATCCTGCTCTTCCAAAGTCAAATCAAGAGACATCTTCCATGTATGATAATCATACTTAACATTGAGCTTGTCATCAGGCTTGAAGTAAGATGCAGAGGCAATTGACTCTTGTCCTTGTCCAAGAAATCTCAGTGATTGCTCTTTTTCCCTCTTGCTTGGGTTTTGTCTTCACCTTAGTTCTGATTCCATGTTAATTTTAGATAACAATGGTATGTTCTATGCTTAAGAGCATTTTACTTCAATTTTTCTTATTAGCCCAATATCAATTTCCAGATTAGCAATCACATTAACATGACAATAAATGCAGATAGAACATAAATAAACACAGTAGAAGACAAGTCAAGACAAGAGGACACAAGATGTGGCGCATGCCAGGGATAAACCCCAATGTGGGGAAACCTTTGATCAATTCTTCTTATTATTCTTCAAAAGTTCAACAAAGAGAGAGAGTACAATATACAAAATTCACTTGCCCAATCACAGCAAATCTGTCTAGTCAAATTGCAGTCACAAGAAGCCCTAACCAGAAAGTCAACGCTGGTCAATGTGGTAGAATTTCTCCTCCAAATCAGCTCAGTCAAGCCTAGTCAACTCGGCCTCCAATAGCAGTCCAAATCAGCCCAAAACAGTGCTGAAAATATCAGTCAAACTCTGTCAACGTAGAGTCAAACCTACGGTTAACGCTGGTCAAACAGATCTGAATGCCTTGATTTTTGTGCCTAGAAATGCTACCTGCCCAAACAAAATATCCCCAAGAAAAATGCAGTCAAACTTGGTCAACTGTTGCCCAGTCAACGCTGGTCAAACACTCCTACAATTCGGTCAATGCCCTAAACAAAAAATTGCAGACTGTCCTTCGCACGTGTGGAGAGAGGCTGCCGAGAAATGTGTGCACCCAATTAGATGAGAGAGAGAGAGATGTGTGAGAGATGAGTGTCCAAATGAGGTAGATGCTCCTATTTATATGTAATGTTGAGGATGAATAGATGTGTCTTTTGGGCTTTTGAGCCAACATTCGATTGCTGGCCGACCTTGACAATTTGTCCATAATAGAAATAAATTCATAATTCCATTTGTACATGTCAGAATGAGATGATATTTAGATAGAGGAATCCAATAAAAATATTAGCTGCATCATATGAGCTGTCTAAGGTGGATTTTGGCCCTAGTTGCCAAATTTAACAAATACACACAAATTTACCCAAGAAACCCCAACCGGTGAAAACTTGCAATCTTGGTGTTTTTATATTATTCAACTCAATAATTATTCAGAAAGAGATTACAATCATGAGGGAAAAACTTCCCTTTGCCTCTGCAAACCCTCTATGCACTAGTCTACGCCCTTCTCACAAACTCAGCCTCACTTCTACGCCGTTGTATGAACTCGTATGCCCTATACAACCTCCTTTGTGCACTTATTTCGTCCTCTGAAGAAATCTTTGAATTGTTGGGAGTGACCTGAGGCTAATCAACCTCTCCTCTCTCTAATTCGTTGATCTGAAACCCTATTGTTGAGTTGAATACTCATCTTCACTGAGTTGAACACCAAGATCTTCTAGTGCCTAATGACCAAGTTTTGCGCCTTTTTCCATCTTAGAAGTCGACTTGGGCCCACTACTACCATGAATGGATGAAATTAGATCTCCTTGGATGGCTGAGATCGATCTAATTTTTGACTATAGGAAAATTTAAATTTTCCCAAGTAAAAAAACACTAGAAAAAGTAATTTCTGTGCCTTGGCCCCACTTGTGGGTCCCTCCGTCAATTTTAGTGCACCTGCTAAATCTGGCAGAACACTTCCTCCGTTAACTTCATTTAACACTCCCTCTTAGAGAGTAAGGTGTTTTGAAGTACACCCAGTTTGTCCGTGAAATAGAAAAGCTCCTCCAGGCAAAGCCTTAGTCAATATGTCTGTTGTCTGCTCTGTTGTAGGCTTAGTCACCAGGTTCGAGTTCGAGTTCGAGTTCGGCGACCATGAAATTCGAATAAAGTTCGCCAACTAAAATTTTGTCAATAAAATTCGACATATAGAAATTCGGAAATATATAAATTGAAAAAATATATATATATATATATTATATATATATAATATATATAATATATATAATATATTAATAATCAATTTAAAATCAATTTAAAGTCAAATTCATATAAATCTATGACTGGAAGTGCTCATGAATGAAAAAACAGCAGCAGTTCAATGCTTAATAACAAGTTAACAACAACAGTTCAATGCTTAATAACATATTAACAAGCCATAACATACATGAGGCTGTTGGCAGCAACATTGTGAAATTAAACATACAATTCATGGTAAATACTAAACACCAAAATCTGTTTCTTCAAGTTTCAGCAAACTGGAAATTAATAACCAAAAGTTTAAACTTTAAATTTAGAAAATTGTTGATGCAAAAACTAAACTAGAAATCTAAAACAGGAACACAAGTTTTATTCTTGATGTTCCTGTTGCCCACTTGTTACATCAAAAAGTTCTATGTCATCAAGAGCAGTATGAGCTGTGAATCCGCTAGATGCTTCAGCACCAGATTCATCAGCGAATTCCCTGTCAGTGTTTATGTCAATGTCACTATCAATGTACAAATCAGCATCATCCATTGTTACATTTGGAACAGGATCAATCCACGGAGTAGAAGAATTGGATGACTCTTTAGCCACATTCTTCAATGCCAAGTGCAAGTTACTACGAACATAAACAAGATCTTATAATTCCAGATGACAATCTATTCCTTTTTTTGGAATGGATGTGGTCAAAGGAACTCCAATTCCTTTCACATGCTGATGCACTTGCTCCCTGGCTTAAGATACGAATTGCAAAATTTTGCAATTCTGGTGCCCCTGAACCATAAAATTCCCACCATCCAATTGGATCACTTCTGCTCCTATCATACTTTGCTGATTTTGTTCCAAATAATCCTTCTTCTAACCTGTATCAAGTTGAGAGTCTCAATCAGTTCATAATACATATACAAGTTACAACAAGATTCATATAATTGCAAGACATTAACAACAAGATTCATATAATTGCATGCAAAGGAATATAATTGCAAGACATTAACCTGTATGCTCTCAACTGACTTCTGATCAAACCTGCAATCTCTGGATCTGGATTTAGCTTCTCAATAGACTGGATAAGTCCATTCATGATTTCTTCATCCTTATGTCTTGGTAACCCAAACAATCTAGGTTCCAAATAGCATGCTGCTGCATGTAATGGACTATGCATCATCTTCCATCTATGATCAATTAAATCCCATATCTCCTTGTAATCAGCTTCCACATTATTAAAAGCAGCTCTAATGGCCTCTTTGCAACGATCAAGGCTTTCATAAACAAAACCCATACAAGGTTTGTCACCATCAGCCATGCGGAGCACATTAACAATTGGGCCACAAATTTTTAAAACTTTGTTTGCATTTTCCCAAAAGCCATTATTGAGCACTATTTCTTCAACATTTTTCCCCTTAGTTTCTTTTGAGAGGGTTGATCTCTCCCACTCAGTGTTGCAAAAAACAGCTCTTAGGCTCGCTTTTTCCTCAACAACTCTTTTCAGAGTAATATAAAAAGTGGCAAACCTTGTAACACAAGGCCTCAACAACTCTTTTGATGCATTCTTCCTGTATATGCTCAAAGTGAGACGATGGTTGATGATGAAGTTTGAAATTGTTTTGGCTCTTCGGATTGTTTCATTAACCCAAGGAAATTTAGCTAAGTCATGCAACATTAAATCCAAACAGTGAGCTGCACAAGGGGTCCAATAAATCTGATTATATTTCTCCATAATCAGCTTCCCTGCACCAACACAATTTGATGCATTATCTGTAACAACATGGACAACATTTTCCACCCCAACCTCTTGAATGGCTTCATCCAAAATTCCAAAAATAAATTCTGATGTCTTCACTTGATCCATTGCATTTATTGCCTTCAAGAAAAATACCCCTTGAGGACAATAAACAAGCACATTGATTAGTGGGCGATGACACAAATCTGACCAACCATCACTCAAAATTGTGCATCCTGTAAGCTTCCAAGACTCTTTAATATCAGCCAACTTTTCTGTCACTCTGTCTTTTGTTCTCTTTAGCAAAGTTGTCCTTAAAGCTTCAGATCCAGGAGGAACATAGCCCTTCCCAAAATCAATAGCCTTTTTAATTACATTTTTAAAAAATGGACTCCTCGCCACATTAAAGGGAATTGCACATGCATAAAAATACTTAGCAACAGCATCATCAACTTCCTGTTTCTCAACAGGTTTCCAGAACTGATTTAATGTTTTCGTTCCACTTGTTTTTGCTTGAGTAGCTGTAGAACTTGATCCACCAATCTTTGAAACTGAATTGATGGTGTTGGAGGAAGACATGGCAATCTCCCTCTCAATTCGCTGCCTCTTATTTATCATTTTCTGCTTTTGCATCTGTGAATTGGAATTGTCTTTCTCCACCCTGGCTTTTTGTTCATCCGTGATCTTACTGCAGGATTCAACACCACCTCCACTTCCATTGGTAATACCGAGAAGGTGATCCATTGCTCTAGTCAAAGTGCCAGTGAAATTATGTCCACACAGCTGACATGAAAGATTATTACCATCTTTTTGGACAAAATTCCAAGCTACAGCAGTTGATTTTGGTGGTGCCATTGAAAGTCTGAAATGTCTGCAAATTTGAAAACAATATAATTATAAAAATGCAAAACACTGAACAGTAAACTACTAAACACTACGCTGTTCAAAAAATGCAAAACACTGAAGTCTGAATATCAGTGACTGTTTGAATATAAATTCAGAGCTTTTTTTTTCTTATTACAATTTACTGCCTGGCAAGTTGGCATTGGGCAACTGGTTGTGAACTTGTGACTGGAACTGTTTGACCAAGAAATTACAGAGTTGGCACTTCAAACCTTAGGCAGTGGATAATTGATCTGTATGCTTGAAATTAGTAAGCTCATCAATAATTCAATTTAGCCTATTTAGTTTTCAGACTGAGTATAGGCCGAAATCTGTGGAAATTTTAGGCTGAGTTTAATTCTAAACAGAAGGGAGATTTCAGGTTGAGTTAGCACGAGTTCAGGCTGATATTTGTGTGGATAGTCTGATAGAAGGCCGAGAAAGGAGCTCCCTGTCACTGTATTCTCCAAGTCACCTTCAGCTAACTATTCATGGCTGTTTACAGTCGGAGAGGAGGCAACAATCAACTCATTGTTTAAGGTTGTTTACAGTCTTTTGGTGTTGCTGTTATCCAATAGACATTGAAGCATAGTCTTTTGGTGTTGCTGTTATCCAATGGCATTTACTAAATGGTGTTTTTTCTTACAGATACTATGAACTTATTATTCTTTTGCAACTTTACTTAAACATAAATATGAATTTACCTTCAAATAACAAACGTAAGGGTCAGTGCTTTGTGCTTTAGCCTTTAACTGACAGTCTGACATTGAAAGCCTATGTATCTTCAGTCTATTCAAGATGCCATTTTGAAGGCAACCTGGATGGATATTAGTCACGACTCACATTTTGAAATGGCATGTTCTTAGTGGATATATTTTGTCAAAGGGAAACTAGCTCTCTTCTGAGAAGAATAAGTCTTCCATTAAAATGAGCAAAACCTCAGAATAACCCTATTCAATCAAAGAAATGTATCGAATATTTCTAGGTTTGGAGTTATGGTGTTTGTTTCAGAAATTTGGGAAGAAACGAGTCTGCTGACCCTTCTCTGTTAGTTCCTCAAGCTGGGTCATCTTATTTTTGCTGGTGTGGACTGAACAAGGGTCTAATTCTAAACACTCTCGTTGCTGGCTGCTTACCTCTCTTGGCAAGTTGGCACAAATACTCATGTAAATTGACAAGAACGAGTGGCTATACCTCTCATTTTGTTCATGGGACTGATATGTATTGAGATGGCAGCATTCAGTCTACAAAAAAGTGCACTCATGTAACATATTCGTGGCTGTAGCAGAGGGCAAAGGCAGAGAAATTACATGGGGTCATTTTCCTGAGGTCAAAATGGCTGAAGTTGCACAAGGGACTGATCATTAAACTGCACATATATCACTGTGTATACCAGGTTCGAATGATCATTAAACTGAAGATATATCACTGTGTATACCGGGTTCTTCGTATCACTGTTTACCATCATTTTATGTACATATATCAGCTCTCAGATTTAGTATATTGTGGTGTTTATTACTGCTGGTTTCTTCATAACCTTGCGACTGATATATGGAGGCTACTCACTGGTTAATAGACCTGTTCTATATATTTGGTTATCACTTATCACTTATTAGGACACATTGCTTGATCGCATGATAGTCTGGATGTCCTACCTGGAGCCTGGAGGCTGGGTGACGGCCCACGGGTCGGGGTCCTGAAACTTGAGCTCGAAGCAGTGAGACGGGCCGACGTCGTGAACCCTGAACGTTGTGTCACGCGTGAACCCTGAACGGCGTGAACCCTGAACGTTGCGTGGTTGCACCGGTGAACCCTGAACGTCTGCGTGCGTCGTGAACTTCAGAAGCAGAGGAACGTGAGCAGAGGAACGAGCGCGGCGAAATGAACGTTGAAACTTGAAACCCTGGTCCCTAACCCGATAACCGACTCAGCTAATAAAGCCCGCGGAAAAAATAAAAACGAATTTAAACGCTTTTTCCCGATTTTAAAGCCGATTTTAATCGATTTTAAACGAATTTCTGCCGATTAAATTCGAATTCGGGTTGGAGTTCGAGTTCGCCATTAAATTCGGCGAACTCGAACGAACAAATTCGTCGCAACATAAAAATCGCCGAATTTCGAATTTCGACCATTAAAATCGGCGAATCCGGTGACTAAGGTTGTAGGAATGTACAAAAGTCTGTTCTTGCCCCTCTGAACACAGTCTGTGATATGGTGGTACCTGATCTCGATGTGCTTGGAGTGGTCATGGAACACTGTATTGTCAAAGAGCTTAATGCAACTATGATTATCACAATGTATCACTGTAGGCTCCAACCTATGACTAAAGAGTCCAACAAGCAACTTTCTTAACCAGATGGCATCACAAGCTGCCAAGCTAGTAGACATGTATTCGACCTCTGTTGAGCTCAGTGCCACTGATCTTTGCTTCTTGCTGAACTAGGAAACAATTGTTGACCCAAAACTAAAGGAGCAACCTGAAGTACTCTTCTTGTCTATGGAACCCCCCCAATCTACATTTGTGAAGCCTTCCAACTTCACTCCATCAGTCTGTTTGTACATCAACCCATAATCCATTGTGCCTCTTAGGTATTTAAGAATATGTTTTGCAGCTAGCCAGTTTACTCTAGTAGGCTCTTCCATGAACTGACTTAACTGGTTCACTGCATAATAGATGTCTAGTTGTGTGTTCAGCAAATACATTAACGACCCTATAAGTTGCTTGTAGAGAGGCATCAATTCGCTCTGCTCTACTAGCGTCTACCTTCCTTGAGTTTGTCACCATAGGCGTGGCCATGGGCCTGCAATCCTGCATACAAAACCTCTAGAGAATCTCCAAAGCGTACTTGTCATGTCCCAAGAAAATTTGTCTATCTCCCTACCAAACCTCCAACCCAAGGATGTAGTGCATGAGCCCTATATCGTTCATGTCAAACTCTGCTGCAAGATCCTTCTTGCAGTCTTTGATGAGCTACTTGTCCCCGTCAATATAAGATCGTCTACTTACAACACAAGAATGAGAGGTTACCCCCCAACCACGATGTAGTAAAGGTTAGGGTCAACTTCACTCTTGGTAAAGTCCAGTCCTAAAAGATAGATATCTATGCGAGAATACCATGCTCACGAGGCCTGTTTGAGCCCATATAGAGCTCTTTTGATCTTGCACACATGCTTCTGTCTGCTATGTGCCTTGAACCCCTTTGGCTGCTCAATGTAAATCTCTTCCTCAACCACACCGTTGAGAAAGACAGTATTCATCTCCATCCAGTGGATCTTCCACCTCATCTGAGTTGCAAGTGTTATAATGGTCCCGATGGACAAGTAACAACCCACAGGTGCAAAAGTCTTATCATAGTCAATGCTCTCCACCTGAGAGAACCCTTTGGCTACGAATTTGGCCTTGTATTTCTCCAAGCTCCCATCAGCTCCATGCTTAATATTATAGACCCACCTGGATCCAATCACAGATCTTCCCTCTGGTCTAGGAACAATATTCCAGATATCGTTCTGCATGATTAAAGAGTACTTTTCCACTATAACATCATGCCAAACTTGCTAAGAGGTAGCCTCATTGTACCTAGAAGGCTCTGCTTTTATGGCTTCAGTCATCAATGCCATAAAACCTGAGTATCTTTGAGGCTGTTTTCTTTGCTTCAATGTGGAGCTGGGTGTCCCAACCCTGCCCTAAGCCTCTTGAATCATCTGACCAACCCACCTCGGCTTCATTCTGCCTGTGCTAGGAGTCACTATTGAAGTGGGCCTTGCTTGCTCTTCTCTCTCCTCTAGTTCTTGTGCAACCTCCCCATCTGGTTGTTGTACGACTTGCCTAACAACTGGTTGTGACCTGCCTTGAGGGGCTGGCTGAGCCTCCTACTTAGGAGCTACAAGCTACTCAACCTGTGCTGTAGCCTACTCATTCTCTAAGGACTTCATAAGAGCCCTTTGCTCCTCAAACTTGACAACACACCTGATGACTGTCTTCCTTTGTGCTCCTTGTATGCCTTGGATGTCTCATTGTAGCCCATGAAAAATCCATTTTTCTGCTGTAGGCTCCAACTTCTTCTAGCTCTCAAAAGGCACATGATAGTAAACTATTTTGCCAAATGTCTGGAAGTGTGAGACATTTGACTTCTTGCTGGTAAATGCCTCCTCTAGGGTAGCTCATCCAAACACCCTATGTGGACTCTTGTTTTGTAGATAGACTGCAACATTGCATGCCTCTACCCAATGGGCTAATGGTAGTCCCTGGTCATGCAACATGGCCATTACCACTCCAACAATGTTCCTGTTTTTGCGCTCTACCACCACATTCTGTCAAGGTTTATAGGGTGTGGGGAGTCCCCTGTTGATGCCTTCCTTGGCACACAAATTATTGAAGGCATTGGAGATATACTCCCCTCCGTTATTTGTTCTTAGCGCTTTGACCTTCTTTCCTATCTGGTTCTCCACTAATGCATTGAATTCCTGGAACTTTGAGAACACTTCGTCTTTCTTCTTCATGAAGAAGATCCATGTCTTCCTCGAATGGTCATCATGAAGGTGACGTAGTACTTATATCTCATGAGGGATGGAGAAGAGAATGGACCACATACGTCTGAATGAACCAAGTCTAGGAATGCCCTTGGCTTGGTTTTCACTATTAGGAAAGGATGCCTTGGCATACTTGCCAAGTGTGCAACCTTTGCACACGTCATGTTGGTCCTTGTTGCATTGTGACAATCTTGTGGCTATCTTCTTGAGGATTTTCTGCACTTCATGGTGTAAATGGCCCATACGCTTGTGCCATAGCTCCCAAAGGTCTCGATCCTGCTCACGGTCCTCCTTGTTTCTACTCAAGGCCTTGATTGTCTCAAATTGTAGACTATAAAGGTTCTTCACCCTCACTTCAATGTGCTTCATGTCTCTAGAATTTAAGGGCTTGAAGTAGGCCTTTCCTCTACTGAAAATGACCTCATAACCATTTTCCTCTAGGGTTGAAACAAAAACAGGGTTCTTTTTAAGTCCTGGAACATAGAGGACATCCTTGAGATGAAGAGGGTTACTAGATTCCCTCTCAAATTTGATAGTACCCACGCCCGTGGTCAAGTATCTGCCATCATATCCTAGCTCAATGTGAAACTGCATGTCCTTCTTTGTCAATTGGCTGAAATATTCCTTGTTCCGAATCATATGGTTGGATGATCCACTGTCAATACAACATACATTGTTGGCTACAGAGCTTGCTATGCAAGCTATGAGTGAGAGCTCCTTCGCAAACTTGGCATTGAACTCGTCCACTTTTACAAAAAGCTACCACTTGGTCCTTTTTGGACACCTTCTTCCTTTGTGGACACTTGGTGGTGTAGTGTCCAAATTAATGGCACTGGAAGCATTTTATTTTGCTGAGATCCTTCTTCTCTTTCTTGTCTTTGGCGCTGGATTCGACCCTTCCTGCACCCTTCTTGCCTTTGTCCTTGCTCCCTTTGCCAACTAGGGAAAAGTTCTCCTCTTCCTCATGCTTAACATGAGCTCTAGATCTAGGCTGCCTCCTAGTCTCCTTCTAAACACTGTCACCCCACAATCGCTCCCAGTCTGGAAGCTTCTCTTCGCCACTCACTGTGTCCTGGATGTCGTCCCAAAATTTGTGAAGCCTTAGTAGCGCAAGGCTCACCATATCTGCTTCAGGTATTGTCTCCCCCACACTGGCCAACTCATGGTTCACTTGGGTAAACCTGGTGAGATAAGAAATTATGGGCTTAGACTTGCCCCGCCCAGATGTTTCTTAGTTTGCCCTTGAGCATGAGTTTTTTGGCTTCGCTTGAGCCCTGGTAGAGGTTTAAAATAATTGTCAACATTTCTTTGGTTGTCTTTTTGCCCAAAAGATGTGGCACAATATTGTCTTTGAGTCCCTCCAGAATGATCCTTCTCGCTCTGGCATCATTGTTGTTGTGCTGAGCCAATTGTTGTGGGTCAGTTGGTGTGGTTGGTGGGTTCTCCACAAACTCCTTCATGCCCTACTCCTCAAGTACCACTATAATCCTCTCCTTCCACGAGCAAAAATTTGCTGCTCCCTCTAAACAAGGGTTGCGGGGTGGCACCCCCCCTCTTGAACCTACTCCCGAAGTGCGCTCTCGAAATTCGCTCCTTGTGGGAGCGAATTTTGAGAGTGCTTTCCCTAATTTTTTTTTTTCGCTCGCTACTTATTCAGGAGTGATAAAGGGATCTATTGAAGATTGGAAACAATTTATTTTGAGTGAGGCAGCCTAATGTTCAAGCCTATGGCCCTAGTGTTGATATGCAGTTCATGGTAATGTTAAATTCTTAAAGTGAAAGTGACATTCTTTATCTTTCATTTTCATCCTTTGCTTAAATTTTTAACATTACCATGAAATGACTTAGGATGTTTGAAAGTGGTTTCAATCTCATTGGATTTCATATGGAGAAAGTAGAATTTTAGGTCTCACTCAAAATCCAACAGACTTATCATTTTTTCAGAATTGGGGCGATTGCAATGTTTCCATTGGATTTTGTCATGTACTAGGGTATGGAACTTGTATTTAATCAAGAGCACTAAGGCCGTTCGACTATGTAGGAGGAGACTCCTAATAAAGCACGAGACAAGAAATTAGAAATTTCTTGTGGGAAGAGGGTCAAGAAGTAGATAATAGATTTACTTGTCTTTTCTAGTTTCTAATACTTTTCATAACTATTAACTCTTTCATATTTATTATGGAATTTTTTGTAAACAATATATGACAATTTAAATTCGAAGTTTGAAGTTGGCATTTATACCTCATTGGTAATGAGTTATGAACATGATGCTTCGTGAAAGTTGAAATATTTCATTTCATGTTAGATATTCTTTGTTATCGTTTGGTTACTTGGAAATGGTAATGGTTACAAGTACACGTTACAACTTTAGTGATCAATGATAATAAATGTTATATATTGAATTTTGAAAGCTTGAAACTTTAAGATTGATGACTCATGAGACTTGATATGTTGTATGTTATTAACTTGTGGACGTAGTTGATGAAGATTATAACTTCTAGATGATTGATGTTATATGGTTCAATCCATGTTTTTATGTTTTTTATATTTAATTCATCATTCTACATGCTTTTGTTGATATATATGCATCAAAAAATATAAAAATATATATTATATAAAAATTCGCCCAATTTGCTCTTGAACCGGGAGCTTTTGAAAATGCCGCTCTCGCTCCTGCTTCCCACTTCTGCTTTTGCTCCCAAGTAACCTTGCTCCAAACTTTGCTCTTGCCTCAAACCTTGGTAAAACATTTTACTGGTTGAAGTCTTCAGAAACCCTTGCGTGTTGGTTTAGTTGGAGAAAACTGTGTTCTGTGGGTTAAAACTCTAGGTTGCACTTCTAGAAACCCTAGCGCAACCCTTCTGTGCCTTTCTTTCTCATTTTAATTTGGTCGTGAGTTAGAAAACACAGTGTTGTCTTCACTTAAAGACGTTGCTTTGATACCATGTTAGTTTTCTAAAATCGAACTAGCTAATCTGTGATTTTTTGCCAAGTAAAGCACTGACACTGAACTTTAACTTTAATTCACAGATATGTTGATGTTAAAATTGGCAACTAGGGCCAAACTCCACATGGGCCATCTTATTTATGACAGCTGATATTTTTCTTGGATTCCTCTCTCCGAAAGGTGTAGGATTGATCTAGAGATCATTTGATTCTGACTTGTACAAATGAAGTTATGAATTTATTTTGACTATGGACAAATTGTCAAGGTCGGCCAACAAACTTACGTAGGCTCAGAAGCCCAATAGTCACGTCTATTCATCCTCAACGTTTGCTATAAATACATGATGCCTTAGCCTCATTTGTACATACTCATCTTCACACTTCTCTCTCTCTCTCTCCTCATTGATTGGGTAAAAATTTCTGGGCCTGTCTCTCTCCACACGTTCGAAATTTTAGGAGAGCAAAATTTCAGGAGGCCGACCAGCATGTGTTGACATCCTTTGACTGCGTTTTTGTGAGGGCTCTCTGTTTGGGCAGGCACATTTCTTGGCACAGAAATCGAGGCTAAACATTGACTATTGACCAACATTGACTGCAGCTAGGGCTGACCGCATGTGATGTTTGACCAGACTTTGTCTGGGCTGAATTTGACTATTTTGAGGGTTGCTTTATCTTGTTTGGAGGCCGAAGTTGATTGAAGTTGACCAATTTGCTGAGGTTCAAATCTGTCTTGTTGACCAACATTGACTTTTCTGGTTAGGGCTCTTTTGCTGCTGTTATAAATTATCAAATTTGTAAATTATACTCTCTCTCTGCTGAACTATTGAAGACTAAAAGAAGATTTGATCAAGGGTTTCCCCACATTGGGGTTTGTCCCTGGCTGGTGGCACATCTTGTGTCCTCTTGTCTTGGCTTGTCTTCTATTGTTTATGTTTATGTTCTATCTGCATTTTACTATCATGTTGATGTGATTGCTAATCTGAATATTAATACTGGGCTAATAAAGAAATTGAAGTAAAATTGCTCTAAAGCATAGTTACCTAAAATTAACATGGTATCAGAGCTGAGGTGAAGACAAAGCCCAAGCAAGAGTGAAAGAGCAATCACCAAAGACAGTTGGACAAGGACAGAAGGTTCAATGGGTTTCTCATCCTACTTCCTGGCTGAAGACAAGCTTGATGATAAATCTGACTATCATGGATGGAAGATGTCTCTTGATTTGATGGACTATGTGTAGGGTAAAATACCCGAACCTCCTTCAAATGCACCGGTTGCTGCGAAGACCAAGTACAATAGGGCTAAAGTCAAAGCAAAAAAGATTATAAGGGATTCCATTGACAAGCATCTGGTGCCTTACATCTCTGAATTGAAGACCTCCAAGGAGATCTATGACAAGTTGGTTGGCATGTTCAAGGTTAGTAATGCTAATCAAATTCTATTTCTCAAGAAATAGTTGAACGATATTAAGAAGGGAAAGGACAAGGATATTCAATCCTATTTCTTGAGGATTACTGAGATCAAGAATGATCTACTCTCGATTGGAGAAGTCATTCCTGACAACGAACTTACTCTCACCACCCTTGGAGAACTCCCCCTTGAGTGGTATGTATTTAGAACCACCGTCCTCAACAATGATCGAATTCCAGGGTTTGAAGAATTGACGTCGAGATGCATTCAAGAAGAAACAAGAATGGTGGAGCAAGAAATGCCTTCTAATAGAAGCAACCCCACTGCATTCTCTGTTCATGCCAAAAGGAGAAATAATGCAGGGTCTAAAGGTCATTTCCATGGAAAGCTTGGATCTAAGGGAGGAAGGAAGGGCAGGTGCTTTATTTGCAATAAGTTTGGCCACTGTGCAAGGGAGTTTCCAAATAGAAGGGACACATCGCATGATGATGATCACAATCATTCCACAGGCAACTTCAACAACAACGATCAAAGGAATGGCAGGTCCAATGGCAAGGGAAAAAGGAATGCGGGACATCAAGGAAATGGTCAACCCTCCAAGAAATCAAAGAACTTCAGGTATGAAGAATAAAATGTTGTTAACCATAAGCAAAAAGAGTACTATCTTATATCGACCCTCTCGACTGCCTCTCCTTCGGACACTTTGGGAAATTGGTTGATTGATAGTGGTGCCTCAAGGCACTTACAAGGAAGCCCTCTCTAATTTGATAGAAAAGGAGACAAACTTGGAGATCATCCTTGGAGACGATGCCACCTATCTTGTGAAGGGAGTAGGGAATGTAACCCTTCAATTGAATCAAGGTAACACTATTCATTTGCAAGAAGTACTATATGTACCCGATCTCAAGAAGAACCTGGTGTCCATTTCAACAATGGAAGATAAAGGATTCAAGGTGGCTTTAATCGATGGAAAGGTACACGTTTGGAAAATAAATTTCAAGGATGCTTTTACTCTTGGGTTCAGGGTTGACACTTTGTATCAAGTTGGAGGAAGTCCATTGGGAGCCATGTTTTGCGACACATCTCTATAGTCTGAACTATGGCACCGGAGGTTCTCCCATCTTCATTATAAGGCCCTTCCCGATGTGAGACAAATGGTGACAGGTATGCGTGAGTTCAAAGTAGAGCATGAAGGTGTATGCTCGGGATGTGCCGAAGGAAAACTTATAAGGGGACCATTCCCTTCAAGTAATAGAAAGAGCACAAATATATTGCAATTGATCCACTCGAACATATCTGGTATGATGTCCGTAAACTCTTTGGGAGGATACTTATATTATCTCGCCTTTACGGATGATTATTCTCACAAGACCTGGATCTACTTCTTGAAGAAGAAGGATGAAGTGTCCCTAGTTCCGACACTTCAAAGCCTTGATCGAAAACCAATCTGAGAAGAAAATCAAGATATTGAGGATTGAAAATGGGACCGAGTATGAATCCAATGAATTCCAAGATTATTGTAGAGAAGTTGGCATTAAGAGGGAGATTACAACGCCATACAATCCTAAGCAGAATAGTGTGGCTGAAAGGAAGAATCACTCTATTATAGAAGCAGTTCGTGCCATGCTTCATGATCAAGGCCTTCTGAAGTTCCTATGTGCTGAAGCTGCAAATACCGTCGTGTATGTTCAAAACTGATGCCCTCATTAAGCATTGGACTCCAAGGCTCCCAAAGAAATGTTCACTGGTAAGAAACCTGATGTCTCTCATTTTAGAATTTTTGAAGTCCTGTATGTTTTCATGTGCCGAAAGAGAAAAGAAGCAAATTGGGTGCATCTAGGAAGAAAGGAATCTTTGTGGGCTACAGTGAAAATGCTAAGGGATATAGAATTTATGTGGGGCTGGTCAAAAGGAAGTTGAGATAAGTCATGATGTCACCTTCAACGAAGATATGGCCCTTAAGAAGATCAGCAACCTTCCTATCCTAAGGAAGGAAAAAGAAGCTGACATCGGAAATTAGGGTGCAAAAGAAGACGAAACGATGCCTAATGTTGATGAACCTATGGATCCTATTGATCCTCCTCCTCATGAGCCCTACTCCTCCAAAAGGAGACCCTCATGGCTTAGGGAGACTCTCATGGCTTAGGGAGACTCTCGAAGATGCCAAGAGACACATTGCATCAAGGGGGACTTTCCGTGAAAGCAAGAAGCTGAACAGGTATCAAGGATATTTGACGGCCATGAGCACTATCATTCAAAATGAGCCTTCATTATTCGAAGAAGCCGTGAAGCATCAAGTATGGAAGGATGCTATGAATGAAGAATACGAGTCAATTATGATGAATTTTGTCTGGGATGTGGTCGCTATACCCCAAGACATATTAGTTGTCACCTCTAAGTGGCTCTACAAAATCAAGCATGGAGCTGATGGAAGTGCAGACCCTCTCATTCAAAAATGTAAGAGGGAGTTGGCTTCTGAATTTGAGATGAAGAACCTTGGACCAATGCACTATTTCCTAGGGTTGGAGGTCTGGCAAAAGCCAGGTGAAATTTTCCTCTCTCAAGGAAAATATGTTATGAAGATATTGGAAAGATTTGGGATGGTGGATTGCAAGCCTGTGACTACTCTGATGGAACTTAACTTTAAAAAGTTATGTGGTAGTGCTGCTGGACCTGAATTGGAAAATGCTTCTGAGAATCGTCAACTCATATGAGCACTGATGTTCTTGGTGAACTCCCGTCCGGACATATATGTTTTGCAGTTAACACATTGAGCAAATATATGGTTGAGCCTCATCATATACATTGGATTGGTGCTAAGAATCTTCTGAGATATCTTCGATGCACAATCACTCATGGATTGAGATACACTGCCGGAGATGTGAGGCTGCATGGTTTTTCTGATGCTGATTGGGCTGGCAGTTTGGTGGATCGCAAGAGCACTTTTGGATGCTGTTTTTCTTTGGGTTTTGCTTCAATATCCTGAATGAGTAGGAAGCAGATATCAGTTGTCTTGAGCACCGTTGAGGCGAATACATAGATGCTAGTATGGCCTCTTGTGAAGCTATCTGGTTGAGGAAGCTATTCATTGAGTTGCTTGGACATGTGCTGGATACCACCGTGATCCTCTGCGACAACCAGAGTGGGATCCGATTATCAGAGAATCCCATGTTTCATGATCGCTCCAAGCATATAGATATCAGGTACCACTTTATCTGGGATATGGTACAATGAGGAGCAATAAGGCTCCATCACATTGGGACTGATGAGTAGGTCGTTGATATTCTGACAAAGTCCCTAGGGAAGGTCAAGTTCTTGGCCTTCCGAGAACGACTTGGAGTCGTGGAGAGATGCTCCTATGAGGGTCTTGTATTTGATGGGCATTGAGCTTCGGGAGCTCCGGGGGGCTTGGGGTACTTTTGGGAGCAGTTAGCAACCATAGAGTGAGTGGTTCAACCTTCCCCTAGTGGTTTGCTGTGTACAGGGTGAGTGGTTCAACCTTCCCCTAGTGGTTTGTTGTGTACAGGGTGAGTGGTTCAACCTTCCCCTGTGATACCCCTTGACGACATGTAGGCAAGATGAGTGGTTCATCCTTCTCTTACTGAGACATCTTACCCATGCAGTCTGGGACTCATGGGAAGTACCTCTCATCTGGCAAATGAGTAGAGAAATGATGATAGGGACCATAGTACTACCGTACTCCCTATGCTAGGATGACCGATATTGATCTGGGATCAATAAAAACTGACTTCGGGTGAGTAAGAGTGGTATGAGACACTCTCTTTGGATTGGAACTGACTTTGGGTCAGTAAGAGTGGTATGAGACACTCTCTTTTGATTGGAACTGACTTCGGGTCAATAAGAGTGGTATGAGACACTTTCATTTTGTTTGGGGCTGACTTCGGGTTAGTAGAGAATGGTATGATACATTCTTGATCACTTCTTCTTCTTCATAGCTCAGTACATATAGTACAGAGATAGTACAGATCAACAGATGGATTAGCAGATGGAGTTCTCCGTAGTTGAGAGGGAGTGTTAAAATTGGAAACTAGGACCAAACTCCACATGGGCCATCTTATTTATGACAACTGATATTTTTCTTGGATTCCTCTCTCCGAAAGGTGCAGGATTGATCTAGAGATCATTCGATTCCGACTTGTGCAAATGAAGTTATGAATTTATTTTGATTATGGACAAATTGTCAAGGTCAGCCAACAAACTTACTTAGGCTCAAAAGCCCAACAATCACATCTATTCATCCTCAATGCTATAAATGCATGATGCCTTAGCCTCATTTGGACACACTCATCTTCACACTTCTCTCTCTCTCCTCATTGACTAGGTACGATTTTCTGGGACTCTCTCTCCACACGTCCGAAATTTCAGAAGGTCGAAATTTCAGGAGGTCGAAATTTCAGGAGAGTGAAATTTCAGGAGGCCGAAATTTCAGGAGAGCAAAATTTCAGGAGGATGAATTTTCAGGGGACCGAATTTTTGGACAGTTTGACCAAGCGTTGACAAACATGCATTGACATCCTTTGAGTGCGTTTTTGTGAGGGCTATCACTGTTTGGGCAAGCCACATTTTTGGGCACATAAATCGAGGCTAAACGTTGATTGTTACCCAGCGTTGACTGCAGCTAGGGCTGACTGCAGGTGGGCTGTTTGGCCAGACTTTGACTGGGCTGAATTTTATTGTTTTGAGGGTTGTTTTATCTTGTTGTTTGGAGGCCGAAGTTGACCGATTTGCTGAGGGTCAAATCTTTCTTGTTGACTAGCGTTGACTTTTCTGGTTAGGGCTCCTCTGTTTTTGTTATAAATTATTAGATATGTAAACTGTACTATCTCTCTCTGCTGAACTATTGAAGACTAAAAGAAGATTTGATCAAGGGTTTCCTCACATTGGGGTTTGTCCCTGGCTGGTGCCACATCTTGTGTCCTCTTGTCTTGGCTTGTCTTCTACTGTTTATGTTTATGTTCTATTTGCGTTTTACTATCATGTTGATGTGATTGCTAATCTGAATATTGGTACTGGGCTAATAAATAAATTGAAGTAAAACTGCTCTAAAGCATAGAACATACCATTGTTGCCTAAAATTAACAATTGAGTTTCCTAACTATCATGCAACAGAAATAAGGAACAATTGAAGACAAACACAATGAACAATTCACACAAATTTACCTGGGAAACCCCAACTAGGGAAAACCTGCAATCTCGGTGTTTTTATATTATTAAGCTTAACAAATCTTCAGAAAGAGATTACAATCATGAGGGGAAAACTTCCCTTTGCCTTTGCAAACCCCCTTCTCACAAACTCGGTCTCATTTTTGTGCCCCTGTACGAACTAGTACAACTTGTACGACCTCCTATGCACACTAATCTCGGCCTCTGAAGAAGTCTGCGAATTACTGGAAGTGACCTGAGGCTAGATCAAACACTCTGCTTTCTCTAATTCGTTGATCTGAAACCCTAGCACTGAGCTGAATACTCCTCTTTGTTGAGCTGAACACCAAGATCTTCTAGTGCCCAATGACCAAGTTCTGCGCCCTTTTCCCTCCTAGAAGTCAACTTGGGCCCACCACTGCCACGAATGGCTGAGATTAGATCTCCTTCAATTGCTGAGATCGATGTAATTTTTGACTATAGGAAAATTTAAATTTTGATAAGTAAAAAACAATAGAAAAAGTAATTTTTGCGCTTGGCCCCACTTCTGGGTCTCTCCGCCAAATTAAGTGCGCTTGCTAAATCTGGCAGAACCCTTCCTTCTCTAACTTCATTTAACAACATAAAGATTAGCATGTGGGAAAAAGCCTAGAATGAGCTCTACCTACCTCATATGGCCATCACCTAGTTCCTGAGCGCATGATGCTTCATTACATAAAAAAGGAACCTTTGCATGTCCCAACCCCGATGAACAATAAATTGACTCATCTTTAAAGGGTAATAAAATTGCTACATCACACAAAGCAAGCTCTAACCTTTGTGCTATAAACAATAATACAAGGAATAATCGAGAAGTAAAAGGTGCACACGAGGGGTGGAAAAATCATGCTGAGCTAGTAACTCATGCATCCATGAATGCTCCCTCCTCACATCTATACACTCAATGTGTGGACACTCACATCAGCTTGTGCTTTTGACCATGGCACTTGACCATGTAGTCATCTCCCCTCCTTTACCATTTTATTATTTACTAACACCTATCAATTGAGGGGTGGAACAAGGAATTGTTACTTCCCCTTAGGGATTGGAAACCCCTAATAGGCTAATAGTGTTGACCATTAGGCACCCCTACCTATGGAGAAAACACTTTTGCAAGAACTTGGTCCTGATTTCGGAAGGAGATCTTTGTTTGAAGTATTAAATTACCCTTAACATTCAAGTTTGGTTCTCGTAGATGCATTATTGGTCAGTCTTTGATGAATGGTTGCTTTCACTAGAATCCATGTTGTTCTTGTTAGGTGGTTTAGCAGCCCAGGATTTCAGTACCCACTCCATTGGTGTACCCAAACCTTCCAGAGAAGTACATTGGCCTAAACAGGTGCAACATTGAGAGACTGGAGCCTCCTAGTAGCACAAACATATGACACATGTCCCAGAGTTCCTCCAGGACCCAGGATGTTGGTCAACTTTGACCTAATTTTGAGGATTCTTTAGTATGACACCATTGAACCTAGTATGCCCCTAGGTTGGCCTTGACCCTTGACAGAACCTGATGGGTAGGCACTGATTCAAAGCCCAGATGAGGATGGTCTCCCATTGAGAGACTAGGAAGGGCTTGTTGCACCAAAGGAATCCCTAACGTTTGAGAGGAGGAGGCCTCATTTAGTAGTTGGAGTCCCATGGAGACCACTTGATGGCACCCTAGTTGGATCTTGGGACCCCACAGGAGATATTGAGGTGGATTTGATGTCCAACCCTCAAATCCTGGATGATCTAGCAATTTATACATTCTTTGACTCCTCATCACCCTTGGACATGGCATTTGGAGCATTTATGATGGATGATGTCAACATTTTAGAGTCTATGGCTCACACATGTGGGAAAATTAGGCATAATTTGTTGTTATCTAATGGGTTGGCTTGTAACCTAAGGTCAATTAGCAATTAAATTTGTTTAAGGGGCTTTGTAATAAAAAATTAAGAGTCGTAATCCTCATATAAATAGAGGATAGGCTCATCTCATTTCATCATCATCACTTGTGACATTTTCGACTGTCTTAGAGAAATTCGGCCTCGCTGAATTGTTACTTGAATCTTGTGGAAATGCGATCTATGGTGGATTTTTGCTAATGGAACTATTTCTTGGCTTTGGAGATGTCATTTTGGAACAATAAGGGACTTGCTCATTCATTCTATTTTGTAAGTGTACCTTGTATTTGATAAATGATAAATCTTTGTTATTTCATGGCTATTGTATGGAATGGTTGATTATTTAGGGTTTTGATGTGCAAATTTATGGTTGAAAATTATTCTATGGACTCTTGATGATAGTATTGCATGCATTACCCACTTATAGAATGCAAATGACAATCCCATGGGTGAACGTTTCAACTAACTCTCCCCATTGATAGTTAGGGTTTGAAACCTCACAAAAGTGATAGTTAGGGTTTGAAACCTAGGGCTTCATTATCCCCTTGCTCTTTTGCCAAGGTTTAATCATCTTTAACCATCCCCTCGACTTCATCACTCAAGGTTAAAGCACTGGCCTTATGTTACATGGTTGATCATCTTGAAATTGTTTTTAAGTTTCAATTTTATCCTCTAAAACTTGATTTTCAGCCTCTTAGCGTAAGTCGCTAGTTAGGGATAGGGCACATTTCTCAACTAGGGTTTAAAACGTTCCTCGGTAAAGGGATCCTCACGAGGAGGTGAGGTATTTTCCTCAAAATCAAGACATTCCCCTGACAACATCAAAAGGCTTGGAAAATTCTTTGACATACATTTGATGCCTGGAAATCTTTATTGTATGATTTTGAGGGTTGTAGTGAATTTTAATAGGTGGCAGTTTCTAAGAAAAAGTTTGTGTGACTAGTTGGATAATCTAGCTAGAGCAATGTAGTGGTAGCAGTAATAATTATTATGACAGTGATATGATGAGCAAAGGTCTCGTAACTAGACAAGCTGATGTAATTTGAGCAGAGTCATTGATATGGTTCTTATCCTTTGAGTAGAAGCATAACAACAGTATTGATAACAAGGTCATTGGCATTTGTATGCTAGGGTTTTAAGTGTTTAGTTGAATCAGGACTATGTGGCTGGATGTTTAATGGCATGAATAGATGCAAATTTGATAGAGCTAGGGTTTGATATTACTACAAATTGATGTAGCTTGAGCAGTGGTGCTATCGCTGTAGACTTGACAAAGTATATTTCTAGGGTTTGTTAGTAGAAAGGTTTATGACGCAGACATATTTTGTCTTGAGATTGGCTTTTGGGGCAACAAACAGGAGGTTACCAAAATTAAGGAAATGTTATTGATAAGGTTGTTTGATGCATGGATCCAGTTTGAAAATTGTGAAATGTGTTCCACTGTGATGTATTAAAGGTTGGAGCCTTCAGGGTAAGTGGCAACTTGTTGAGTAGGGTGGTGCAAGGCAGGAGAGTGGAGTCTCCTTTAGGTTGGACCCTGAGAACATTTTAGGGTGGTAGGGTGGTGCTAGGAAAGTTGGAGCTTGCACAGGGCATATTGGAGCATCCTTCCAGTTGGGGCTTAAACAGGGTGTTGGAGCATCCTTCCAGTTGGGGCTGGTAAACAGGGTGTTGGAGCATCCTTCAAGTTAGAGCCTATAAACTAAGCCATTGGAGCGTCCTTGTAGTTGGAGCTGGTAAACTAGGGCGTGGGAGCGTCCTTCAGGTTGGAGCTTGTAAATCAAGGGGTTTGAGCCTCCTTTGGTTGGAGCTAAATTTTTTTGGAAGTTGGAACTTCCTATTTGGTGTAAATTTATTAAAGACAGATATTAAGAAGCATTCGGTGGTTTTTCTCTCGGAAGGGTTTCCGCCTAAGATCTCTGGTGTCTATTATCTTTGATATTCTGCATTGTTGAATGGTGTTGATTTATTTTATGATCTAATGCTAATGTTAATTAGTGCTCTGTAAAGTAAAAATTAACCGATTGAAGAGAAACACTGATTCCCCCCCAGTATTTCCAAGAATTGGGATCAGAGCAGGTTCCTTCAGTTGCAACTTAATCGCTGGAAGGAAGATCTTAGGTAAATCAAGATGGGAAAGTCAGCGAAGCAAGCTGCCAAGCTTTCAAAGGAATCAAAGGAAGTCCCTGATATTGAAATATTTTCAGAACCTTTTACAGTTGACAAAGAGAAACAGGTTGGTCCAATTCCTTTGTTCAATGAACCAAGTTTTGTATTTTGAAAAGGTAGAATGGATGCCTATTTGGGAGCTATTGGATATGAAATACCTCTACTGATGAATCAAGAAAATACAATTCCAAGGCCATAAGTATCATGTTAGGTGCCCTGCTAGATTCTATAAAATCTAATGTAGGACGATGCTCATCTGCCAAACATCTTTGGGAGAGAATTCAAAATCTTCATGCAGGTCAAGATCATGTTGGTCAAGACAAAGATTATGATGATCATGCTTCAAGTAAAGCAGATTCTCATATGGAAGATTCTAACAATAAACAAGAAGACAAAGAAGAGGAAGTAGACATGGAAAAGGTATTAATCAATGCCTTGAAAGTGCTGAAGAACATAGAGGAAGAAAGTCACAGGCTCAAGGAAGAAGTCGATCAAAAGCAACAGGAACTTGATGTATCTATTGCAAATATTAACAGGCTTAAAGAACAAATGCACGACGTTGATAAGGAGGATCATATCATCAATAAAAGGAACATGAACTTGCTCATCTAATGAGTCATCTCAAAGAAAAGTCTAAGGTTGAAGAAGATCTTTGTCACCAGTTGAAAGAAGAGCACTTGTCTGAAGATCCAACTTGAAGAGGCCAAAAGAATCGAAGAAGAAGAAAAATGTTAGATTCAAAAGAAAGAAGAGGATTGCATGAAATAAGAAGAGGAAATTGTATCCTTAAGAACAAAAGTTGACAAGCTAAACAAAAGGATGAAGAGCACACAAACGTTGGATGATATTCTCAGTTGCCAAAGATCTCCATGTATCAAAATAGGTATTGGTTATGCTGGAGAATCATCATCTATAAAAGAGGTGAGCTCCAACACCCCACAAAGAAAAGACAACAAGTTTCCTCAAAGGCCAAATCAAGGGCAGAAGAAAGTTGTAAATGTTGCAGCTCCAGGAAGTAATGTTGAATCAGTCAACAGTCATTAAAGGGTTGTACCCTCTCCGTGAGGGAACATTTACAGAAGATCTTCCTGACAAGGCATCTCATCCAGGTATCCTAGTATGTTTAATGGTTATTGCTTTTCATGTTCTAACTTTGGGCATATGGCTAGGGACTACAGTGTGTATAATAGGGTTAATTATCAAGGACATTAGCAGATAGCCAAAAGCAAGCTTGCAAGATCAAAGGGCAGATTTCAAAATAACCATGCCAGCATAAATTATATATTAGTTGCTCCATCATTAAGGTCCAATATAGAATGCTTCAAATGCCATCTCTATAGACATTGCTCGTAATTGCAGACATAGTATCGAACCGTCAATGGAAGATGACACTAACATCAAGTACAAGAAGATTTGGACAAGAAAGCAAAAGGAAGAAGATCAACTAAATGAAAAGCCTTTGCAGTTATGCTTTTAGGTTTTGTAAGGTCAAAAGATCGTGATGAATCTGCAATGGTCGATGACATGGTTCAGGATGATCCGATCGAAGAGTTGGTTGATACATTATTCTGAAGAATCCAATTTGATGATTCTCTGTTCTGTGAATATTGAAGGGGGAGTCTTTATAGCAGCAGTTGTACTTTTAAAGAACTATCCTTGACATGTTGACAGATGGAAAATGTGAAGTAGTCATCAGTGTTGTGCGCAGATTAGTTGGTAGCAGGTTTGTAAAGCAGAATTGCAGAAGATCTCAGTTGTGGTAAGTCATGAAAGGCATAACATGTCAGGGGGAGTGAAGCAGTCTATTGAAGGAAGAGAGAGGAAATCATTTCATTAGGGGAGCAATGGTATGTTACAGGAAAAGAAAAACAAACAATTTGTCAGGAGGAGTAACCCTTTGCCATTGATGTCAAAGGGGGAGAGAAATCGGGAAGAGGACCAGAGGCATGGAGTCAGGGGGAGCAATGTTTGTAGGGAGAGTATGTGTTACTGTGTTACTATTAATGGCAAAGGGGGAGATTGTTCAATTGTGTTGTCATTGATGCGAACATTGTCCTTGAATGCTCTTAATATGTGTCCATGAATTGAGTTAATCAGAGGCTCCAATGATCATATTGCCCCACACTTATTGTTGAATTGGAGGAAGAGGATTTGTGAATTTTCTCCTTAACCCACCATCATTGGATACTCTTCGTCATGTCGATTTCGACAGTATGAGGCACATCACGAGGACTCTCATGTTTTGAGAGATATGCTTGTTTAAGGTTGATGCCTCCACATTATGGTCAAAAACCAAAAAAGGATAATGATGTGCAACATTATATTGGCACACTTCATTAAGGAAAAGAGGATAATTTTAAGTCCCAAAATTCATCATGGTCCAAATCTTGAAGGAAAGTAAAAATTTGAATTTCCTTGTGGTCCAAAAATAAGAGGGAAACTTTGGCTCCAAGTTTTGGAATTCAAATTTAAAAATTATTGAAGTCTGCCCTCTAAGAGGCCTATTTGCTTCTATGAGTACATGACTCTCATCTTCAAATGGCAATGAAGAGAAATTCGCTATGTTCTCTAAAATTAGATTTGGAATTGAGGAATGTTGAAGATCTAACAAGAAGGCAAGATGTTTGAAAGGGTTTTTGGGCTTGTGGGTTACCTTTGTATTATGGTTTAGGATTTTATTAGTTCTTTCGTATTTGCAGGTGGAATTCACACAATGATTGAAGGGATAAATTCGATGTATTATTTCTATTGCATGCCTAGGACAATGATCCAACAATATTATACATGCAGCACTAAATTGGCATGCGGATGTTTGAAGGCACTTCAAGTCATGTGATCTATTAAACTTACGTCCTGTAGCATACTTTGTGAAATAGAGAAATCTTGAAGCACACTATTTGGTAATTTTTTGCTGACACTCTTAAGGCCATCTCAAAAGCTTCAAGAATGAGTACAAATCTGGGCATCCATTGTGGGTTTGGCTCTATTGCACTCCAGATTTCATCAAACTTGGAATGAAAAGTCATCAAATGGGGTTTTAGCACACTAACATTAGTTCTAAAGAGCATATTTAGATTTCATGCCTTATTCGAAACCAAGTGAAACTTCTGCTGATTTGACCCATAGGTACAAAAATATATTATTAAGATTTACACTGTCAGGAAGATCACATTGGCATGGAATCACACTTCATTGCTATCGCATAATTTGTGTTGCCACATTGACATGACTGACATAAACTTGGTCAACAATATTACCAATACATGGCAGAGTTCAATTCATATTTCCAAGAATATAACTTCCGACCTTGAATTAATTATGGAGGATGCTTGGATAGAGAAAGCACGTGGAGTTTGAATCAACTTCTGGATAGACATGTCAAATCCCACCTTTGTATTCATGTGGTTAGTCTACATGAAAATAAAGTGAAAGCAAGACATAATTAATGTGCCTGCTTGGTATCAGGTTTACTGGCTCTTCGTTTGAAGTCACTTAAATCATTGTGCAACAATTCTATAATATATATCTGACATCATAGATTTGGCGTTGGACAATCATTAGATAAATTTTTATTTATTACTATTTTGCCTTTGTTTTGTTGAATCTATTGCCATTATTTGGGCATTTTGTAGAGAGAGACTTAAGAGGAGAAATCTATATAATGATTAACTTCATATTTGGTTTGAATGATCTTTGGGAGGTTTTGGGGTCACTTTTGAGCCAATTTAAAAAATCGAAAGAAACTCCATGATTAGGAGAAAGCAACAAAAGGCCTGAAAAATTCTAACATACATTTGATGACTGGAAATCTTTATTGTATGATCTTGAGGGTAAATGGATTTTAATAGGTGGCAATTTCTAAGAAAAAAGTCTGTGTGACTAGTCTAATAATCTAGCTAGAGCAAGGCAATGGCAGTAGTGGAAACAATAGTAATTATTATGGTAGTATTATGATGAGCATAGGTCTCGTAACTAGACAAGCTCATCTAATTTGAGCAAAGTCATTGATATAGTTCTTATTCTTTGAGCAGAAGCATAACAACAATATTGATAGCAGGGTCATTGGCATGTATATGCTAGTGTTTTAAGTGTTTGCTTGAACCAAGACTATATGGCCAGATGTTTAATGGCATGAATAGAAACAAATTTGACAGAGTTAGGGTTTGATATTACTACAAATTGATGTAGCTTGAGTAGTGGTGTTATGGTTGTAGACTTGATACAATGAATTTGATTCATAAATGATGTTTGGTTGTTGAGCACACATGGATCTAGTTTGAAAATTGTGAAACATGGTCCACTGTGATGTATTTAAGGTTGGAGCCTTCAGGGCAAGCGGTAGCTTGTTGAGTAGTGTGGCAAGGTGGTGCAAGGTAGGAGAGTGGAGTCTCCTTTAGGTTGGAGCATGAGAACACTTCAAGGTGGCAGGGTGGTGCTAGGGCAGGTTGGAGCCTGCATATGGCATTGGAACGCCCTTCTAGTTGGAGCTGGTAAATAGGGTGTTGGAGCATCCTTTAGGTCGAAGCCTATAAATTAAGGCATTGGAGCGTCCTTCCAGTTTGAGCTGGTAAACTAGGGCGTGGGACCGTCCTTCAAGTTGGAGTCTCCTTTAGTTGGAGCTGAAATTTTTTGGAAGTTGGAGCTTCCTATTTCATGTAAATTTATTAAAGACAAATATTAAGAAGTGTTTGGTGGTTTTTCTCCTGGAAGGGCTTCCACCTAAAATCTTTGGTGTCTATTGTCTTTGATCTTGTGCATTGTTGAATGGTGTTTATTTATGTTATGATCTAATGTGAATGTTAATTAAAACTCTGTAAAGTAAAAATTATCTGATTCTCCTCTTAGTGTTTCCAACACTTCTGAGGATGCAAATGGTTGCATATGCAAAGGGCATCTTCCCCAACCAAAATGTCATGTCCTCAGCTAATCAAAATGTCAAAGCAACGACATTTTCCAAAAGGAAAGATAAAAATAAGCCATCAATGTGCTTTATGCCTTTGTCATCTCTTGAACATCTTCATCCAAATAGAAGGGTTCTAGTTTTATTGCAAGAACAACTATTACAAAAATGTATGGTAAGTTGAGGTGTGATGATATAGATGATGCCATTGGCAAATTTCTTTTTTGCCAATGGCACTCCTTTCCATGTTAGTCCCTCTTCTTGTTATAAGGAGATGGTTTGTGCAATTGCAACATCATCAGGACCCTCATATGCGCCCCCCAATGAGCATAAGATGAGGATAGTGATGTTAGAAAAGAAAGTGTCTAGTATTAATGTGTAAAGAGTAGCTGAGATTGAGATGGGTGAGGGTAAGCTGCTATATGATTATGGATGGATGGACAAACATTGCTAAACATCCACTTATCAACATCATAGTCACATGTCGAGATGGGCCTTTCTTTCTTGAAGCTATTGATTGTCCTAGAAAGCACAAAGATGGAGCTTTCCAATTTGAGCTTCTTCAAGATGTTATAGAGGAGGTTGGACCTACCAATGTTGTGCAAGTTGTGACAAATGCAACAATAGTGTGTAGATCAATTGGGTTACTAATTTAGAGTAAATACAAACATATATTTTGGACCCCTTGTGTGTATGGACTCAACAAATCAATGAAATACATTGACAAAATTTAGTGGGTATCCGCCTTGGTGACATATGCAAGAGATGTGCAGATCTTTATTTGCAACCATGGCACCTCCTTAGCCATGTACATGTTTCACTTGAGGAAGGAATTCCACAAGCGCACAAAGATTAGATATTCTCACTATGCTTTCTCATTGGAGAGGATATTGGAGGTGTAATCAACATTATAGGCCACAATTGTGACTCTTGATTGGCATTAGGAGAATTTCGAGGTCTAAAATGGGCCTCCTAAGGAAATTGTAAAATAATAGTGGAAATAATAAAATAAGATTAGATTACATCATCAAATTTTAGAGGGAAAAAAGAAAAAAAAACTATTTTTTCAATTCGTATTTTCAACATATCTCCTTATCTATTTACTCAAATTTCGAGCGGCAACACTCGTTGGATGTAGAATTTGATTCCTCATCCAAGGAGTACCCATGTTGCATACTTTTGATGGACTCTGCTACACGAAAAATGAGAAATGCATGAAAAACGCGATTTCATGTATTTCACGTTTTTTCATGTATTTCTCATTTTCGTATAGTAGAATCCATCGAAAGTATTCAACATGGGTACTCCTTGGATGAGGAATTAAATTTTGCATCCAACGAGTATTCTCGCTTGAAATTTGAGTAAAACCTTAGGGAGATAAGTTGAAAATACAAGTTGAAAAAAATAGTTTTATTATTTTATTATTTTTATATTATTACTTTTTCTCCAAAAATGGTGAATCATCCCCCATGGTTGACATCATCATCCTAAATCCTATTGGTTCCTATAAAGTTTATTTTGGTTGTACATTTTTTCTAGGGGGCCCATTCTAGACCTCAAAATTCCCCTAATGAATAGGTGGATAGAATCCAGGATAGATGAGGGGAAGAGCATCAGATTTTGGATATTGGATGATGATTGGTGTATAGATTATAATTATTTGGTGTCATGATTCCGAACACTCTACAATTGAGGTCATTTGCTACACTGACACAGATTCTCTTAGTCTTGGAGAAATCTATGAGACTTTTGATAACATGTTGGGTTAACTAAAAACAACCATTCGTGAAAAAAGATCGCTCGGAGTTCTATGCGAACTAAATTCAACCCATAATTCAGCATAGGTGGGATTGAATGAGCATACCTTGGCACATGGTAGTGTATGTATTTAACCCGAAATGGTTTATGACAAGGTTTTGTAGAATTCCTTCCATTGAGGATCCAAATATCAAGAAGGGATTTTGAGTTGTCATTACAAAGGTGTACAATGCAAAAGAGGGGAGAACTCTTAGGAGATAGTGGATGCAGTTTGCAGGTCTCAATGGTCCCTTCAACAAACCTGATATGAACGAAGATCATAATGACTTAGGCCAAGATGACATTGTTCGATGGTCGACCATGCATGGGATGATGCTCTAGAGACCCAACATCTTGCTATTTGCTTTTTGTCTCAAATTGTTAGTTCCTCTGCACCAAGTAAGAATTGTTCCACATATAGTTTCATCCACTCTATCAAGAGGAATAGATGTGCTTTTAGGAGGGTAGAGAAGCTGCTTGTAGTGAACAGTGCCCCATGTCTTGCGCATAGGAAGACACTAGAGTATTGGAGGGGAGTTGGGACTAACAACATGATGTGATGTGGATCTAGAGTATGGTGCACAGATAGATGAGGATTGTAATATTCCTAATGGAAAATTACAATGATAAACAAAGCAAACATAGCCAAAAACACACATAAAATTACTCAAACATCAGAACACCATTTTAAAGCCAAAACTGCGTTGCTGAGCCATTTTATTATAATAAGAAGAGGGTACAATGAGGTGCTAGGAAGAATGCACCTAGACTTGCTTAAGGCAAGCTAGCTAAGTCAAAATGAACAATAAGAAGTCCCTCTCAAACCTGTTGTTGCTCTCTCGTAGCTGGCATTGAAACTGCTTAGAAATATGCGGCTGGCTGCGAAGAAATGCTGCTAGGGCCTCCTCTGGTGCTCAAAAAATTCTTGGAAATTAACCCCGAGCTCTCCACCAATAACCCACAAAAACCCACGAAGGAATTGGCCAAATGTTGAACTCAGAATTTCGGCCCAAATTTCCCCTAGATCCTCTAGCTGCTGGTTGAATTGGGACCCTTGTTTGACCCCTCAAATTTCCCCAGAAAATTTTGCCTAATTATTTTTTAAGTCCTTATCAAAAACCCAGAAAAACCCAGAAAGGGTTTGTCCTAGTTTTGATGCTCCAAAATTGAACCTAGATGCTTGGCCCTCCTCCACAAAGCATAAGATGTAACCTGCAACAGATTCTGTGTTTGCTGCTCCTCCAAAGTGCTGGAAAATTCCCCAAAATAGTTGCAATCTCCAACAAAGTACCTCCCCAGACTCCACCTCAAGCCTGAACCCCAAAATCACTTCACTCCTCAACCTCCCAGCGTGCCTGCTCCAAGAACTGCGAATCCCTACGCTGTTGTTGCTAAGCCTCTCCACAAGCTCGTACTCCTTACTACTGGAACAATAAAAAAAGGATGGAATTCCCTCCTTGGGTTGGCACTCGAAGTCCACCGAAACAAGAGTTAAGATCTCCATTTAGAGACACTCGTGTGCTAAAAAACACTTGCAGACTTGGCTTTAGCTCAAGCGTGCCATGTCAAAGACAATTTTCTCAAAAATGAATGAATGACCAAAATGAGTGCCTCTTTCTCTATTTATCAAAGAGCCTCGAAGATGCCCATGTGGGCCCAACTCTACTTTCCCCACCAACTTCGCTCCAATGAGAGCGTCTTCCACATGTGGGCTGTAATTCTCTATGGGGTGGCCCCCACGCTCCACTAGAGCCACAATATTTCCCTTCCTTCCTAATGTTTGGGCCTCCACTTAATCCCAAAATTCATGTGGGACCTCTGAACCCACATCTCTTAAGTGCAAACATGAAATAAGACAAAATTGGGCAAGATTGATATTTCCCTTAGCAATATTGCTAAGTGGGAATATCACAGTCCTCCTTGCCAAAACGTTGCTTGTCCTCAAGGAATTGCCGAACAAATGCTCTCTCTAGTTGTTTCTCCCCATTGTCACTGCAAAATTGTGCTAGGGTCCCAGATGCGCCACTGATTCATCCCTGACCTCTCTGCACTGTCTTGACATGATATAATCCCTCAATACCAGGATCCCAAGCCATCTTGTCCCACCCGAAGCTCCCCTCGCTACACTCACTATCCTGCCCAGTATAAGCTCCAAAAGTCCCCCGTATACCATCAGTGAGTAGGGAATCATGATAATGTGGCACTATGCTCAACTCCTCGTGAAGCTGTCCTATCACGTAGGCCATCCCATGCACTCTAGGATTATACTCTCGAAGATTCCACCCAATCTCTGTAGAGATAGAATCTTGCTCACGTGAGCTTCTCTTGATATCATGCTGGCCCACCTGCCATGCTAATGAAGTCCCCCATGCCATCGACGAATCGCTAAAGCCCAATGGAAGATCTGCATGATCTCCCCCAATAGTAGCCAACTCATCTCTAAAGGTTATTGAGCTGTGAAGAGCGGTGATGATCATGTCCCTTGCTAATCTCAGAGTGGTGCCACCATGCTGATGCTGCGCTACTCTGATTATGACATATTCCCCACTGTGTGCGGACTGTATCCTCCTCTCCTGAGGCCTAGTGGTGAAAGATCTGTGAGAGCCAAGCTCATCCTGCTTGGGCATCCCCATGATAACAATATCTACCCCTCAACTGCCAATCCCAACCTTGAGCCATAACATGATAAGTCTGCCTCGCCATGCAGTGGAGGTCTCAATGATCCCCCATGTGTCAAACCTAAAGTGAACTGGATTACCCTCTGCCATGACCCCGCTCATCACAAAGGGGAGTGATCCTCTCGCCAATCGGATCCCTGGATACCCCAAACATACGGGGAGCTCATAACTCCCACTCCTCACAGGATATCGTTGCATAGTGCTGCTGCCTGCTAGAACCCATTTGGTCCTCATCTCTGACCATTGTATGTATCCCTTGGGTGGACCCCAAGTATCAAGAGTATGTCCCATGCATGCGAACCTGCCCTACTCCTACCAGACCACGCGGTGAAATCTGCTATCCTAACTCCTGATGATACACCTGGACATTGTTCGAAGTTTGGGTACCCTCCCGTAGACGAAGTCTACCATCCATCATCCCTCTAGTGTGAGCCCAGGGGTGGAACATAACCCCAAGTATCAAGAGTATGTCCCATGCATGTGAACTTGCCTTACTCCTGCCAGACCACAATGAAATTTGCGATCCCAACTCCTGTTGATACACCTAGACACTGTTCACAGTTTAGGTACCCTTCTGTAGATGAAGTCTACCATCCACCGTCCCTCCAGTGTGAGCCCAGGGGTGGAACATATGCTACCTCAGAAATCAACTCTGAAATCAAGTACGCCATCCCTAATCCTGTATCTGACAACTCGTGCACCCACCAAGGGTCTCAACTGGAGAGTCTCCTCCTGGCTCATGACATGTGGTGTCTCATCCAACTGTCTAGGGTGAGCCTCCCATGCCTTGCTGCTTGAATGGAGAGTGTCAAGGGGCAACAACCAAACACTCTGTGACTGTAAGCAACATTGGATGATGATGGGTGAGTATGTCCCAAAGGGTATGATCAAAAGTCTGTCGGAATGCTCAAGAGTGATCGTACAGACAACACTCTCTCCGCCTCGGATCTGCTGATAACTCCCTCGAAGCCTTGTCTCCACTAAACATGGTGTCCCCAAATGCCCAACAATGTCCTCATTGATCCTAGGTGAGTTGCATCCAATGGTACACCCAATGCCTTGGTCCACAAGTCTCCTTGGAGGCAACACTCCAAGAGCTCGCCGTGCTGCATCATGTGTCAGTACATACCACCAAGTATCGCCGTACTCCTCGACATGCCACTGTATGCTGCAACTTGTCCCTGTACACCACTGTATCCCCTGGGTGGACTCCAAGTATCAGGAGTATGTCCCACGCATGTGGACCAGCTCATCCCTAAAGGTTATTGAGTTGTGAAGAGTGGTGATGATTAGGTCCCCTGCTAATCTCAGAGTGTTGCCACCATGCTAACGCTACGCTACTCTGATAATGACATACTTCCCACCGTGTGCGGACTATATCCTCCTCTCTTGAGGCCTAGTGGCGAAAGATCTGTGAGAGCTAAGCTCATCTTGCCCGAGCATCCCCATGATGCCAATATCTACCCCTCCACTGCCAATCTCAACCCTGAGCCATAACATGATAAGTCTGCCTCGCCATGCAGTGGAGGTCTTAGTGATCCCCCATGTGTTAAACCTAAAGTGAACTAGATCACCCTCTGCCATGACCCTGCTCATCACAAAGGGGAGTGATCCACCCGCCAACCAGGTCCTTGGATCCCCCAAATATTCAGGGAGCTCATAAATCCCACTCCTCACAGGATGTCGCTATGTAGCGTTGCCACTTGCCAGAACCCATCAGGCCCTCATCTTTGACCCTTGTATGTATCCCCTGGGTGGACCCCAAGTATAAGGAGTATGTGCCACACATGCAAACCTACCCTGCTACTGCCATACCACGCAGTGAAATCTGTTATCCCAATTCCTGATGATACACCTGGACACTGTTCGGAGTCTGGGTACCCTCCTGTAGACGAAGTCTACCATCCACCGTCCCTCTAGTGTGAGCCCAGGGGTGGAACTTATGCTACTTGGGAAATCAATCACGTCATCCCTAACCCTGTATTCGACAACTCGTGCACCTACCAAGGGTCTCAACTAGAGAGTCTCGTCCCAGCTCATGACACGCGGTGTCTCATCCAACTGTTTAGGGTGAGACTCCCATGCCCTTCTGCCTGAATGGAGAATGTCAAGGGGAAACAACCAAACACTCTATGACTGTAAGAAACACTGGAGGATGACAGGTGGGTATGTCCCAAAGGGTATGATCAAAAGTCTGCCAGAATGCTCAAGAGTGATCCTATTGATGAGACTCTCTCCGCCTCAGATCTCTTGATAACTCCATCGAAGCCCTATCTCTGCTAAACATGGTGTCCCTAGATGCTCAACAATGTCCTCATCGATCTTAGGTGAGCTGCATCCAATGGTACACCTAATGCCCCTGTCCATAAATTTCCTTGTAGGCAACGCTCCAAGAGCCCAATGTGCTGCATCATGTGTCATTGCATACCACCAAGTATCGTCGTACTCCTCGACATGCCATTGTATGTTGCAACCTGTCCCTGTACACCACTGGATACCCTCGGCTAAGGCTATACCATCTTGTACCGTCTTGTTTGCGTCAAGGCACCAGTCACTCCCGGTGTGTACTCAATGTGATGTAAGGCACTCCTACTCCACAATGCGATCCAACACACTACGATACACCACCATGTACCTCCATGTCCACCTGTAGTCCACTGCTTAATGCTAGATGCTCCAATACATCCCTGGATGTGATGGCCTAGAGCTGTCTCTTTGTGTTGGCCTACACCTGATTGGTATCATCACCTCCACCATCACATCACTATACTCGTCGATTAATGGATCTTCACTCCAAATCCGCCTTGAGGGATTCGAGAATTGAATCTCCCTATGTGTCAGCAGTGATGATGCCACCACTGCTCTGCTCTTGTGTCCTCTGTGACCCACACAAAAGTGAAGAGTCCCCAACTCCATACAAGGCACTGTCTGGTGGCCTGCCAATGTCACCTCCTCTGAGAAACTCCTGCCAGAGTATGCTGATCACCTCGTGATTCCGTGTAGAGACGTCATACCAAGACAACCAAAGGAGTCTCTCCATACACTGGTTGGCCACTGGTGCTAAACGAGACTCCCTTAGAGAATGTGCATGCCCAACTGCTAGGTCAACTGTACCATCCAGGTTGTAGTCAACCGGCATACTTGGCAAATGATAGGTAGTCCCACCCGGATCCTAATGCAAGTTTGGGCTTCTGGTATCCCCAGTGCTTGGAAGCTCCTATTGAGCTATACCTGGGTCCACCACCATCTCCATAGCCCACTACACAGGTTACCAACTCAATCTCTCGCCATCCAACCCTAAGAGAGGGTTCGAATGCACAAACTCCCGCACATAGAACAACCCTGACATGCGGATGTTGCTCCTTGTGCAACTGTGATTGTCTCATCCCGCTATCCAGGTCAACACATGAGATCTAACTAGGTAGCTTCGTCTCCCTCTCTACAATGGGCAAAGGTGACCCAATAGTGCTGCTAACCTGGTCATCCCCTCTGGTATGTCTAGACAACTCTGCCTCTCTCAATCCAATGCGTAGGGGTGGGCTGATAACGCTGTAGATCCTGTCAGTGCGCCTCTGGATCGAACTGTGTTAGAATCCCAACGTGTGGTCTCTATGCTGCCCCTCATCAATGGCTAGCCCAAAGGCTGGCTGCACATACTCCTCCATCATGGGTGACATGGGCCTCCAACTGCTCCTCCATAGACAACCCAACATGCAAGACATGCTCATCAGTGAACTGTAGGTGGCCGCCATTTTGAAGCTTTGTCATAGACGAGGATGCCTCATCAATGGATGTGTGCTCAGCTGCCTCCTCCAATGTGTCCACTGGGGCTACCAAATGAAACTCCAACAGGGGTGACTCCTGCGTCATCCTCGTGCTCCTCCTGCATGCCATTAGCCTCATGCTCAACTAGCTGGAATGTATCTAGATGAACTCCCTCCTCCATGGGTATGTTCTCTCTCATCTCGTCACTACCTTTGCCTCCCATCTTCGTCTCTGCAATATGTGTCATTGCATACCACCAAGTATCGTCGTACTCCTCGACATGCCATTGTATGTCACAACCTGTCCCTGTACACCACTGGATACCCCCGGCTAAGGCTATACCATCTTGTATCGTATTGTCTGCGTCAAGGCACTAGTCACTCCCCGCGTGTACTCAATGTGATGTAAGGCACTCCTACTCCACAATGCGATCCAACACACTATGATACACCACCATGCACCTCCATGTCCACCTGTAGTCCACTGCACAATGCTAGATGCTCCCATACATCCCTGGATGTGATGGCCTAGAGTTGTCTCTATGTGTTGACCCACACCTGATCGGTATCATCACCTCCACCATCGCATCACTATACCCGTCGATGAATGGATCTTCACTCCAAATCCCCCTCGAGGGATCCAAGAAGTGAATCTCCCTATGTGTCAACAGTGGTGCCACGACTGCTCTGCTCCTCTGTGTCGTCTGTGCCACACACAAAAGTGAAGAGTCCCCAACTCCATACAAGGCATCGTGTGGTGGCTTGCAACTGTGATCGTCTCATCCCGCTATCCAGGTCAACGCAAGAGATCTGACTAGGTAGCTTCGTCTCCCTCTCTCCAATGGGCAAAGGTGACCCAATAGTGCTGCTAACCTGGTCATCCCCTCTGGTATGTCTAGACAACTCTGCCTCTCTCAATCCAATGCATAGGGGTGGGCTGATAACGCTGTAGATCCTGTCAGTGCGCCTTTGGAGCGAACTGTGTTAGAATCCCAACGTGTGGTCTCTATGCTGCCCCTCATCAATGGCTAGCCCAAAGGATGGCTGCACATCCTCTTCCATCATGGGCAACATGAGCCTCCAACTGCTCCTCCATAGACAACCCAACATGCAAGACATGCTCATCAGTGAATTGTAGGTGACCGCTGTTTTGAAGCTTTGTCATAGACCAGGATGCCTCATCAATGGATACCTCATCAATGGATGTGTGCTCAATTGCCTCCTCCAATCTGTCTACTGGGGCTACCAAATGAAACTCCAACATGGGTGACGCCTGCATCATCCTCGTGCTCCTCCTGCATGCCATTAGCCTCATCATCAACCAACTGGAAAGTATCTAGATGAACTCCCTCCTCCATGGGTATGTTCTCTCTCATCTCGTCACTACCTCTGCCTCCCATCTTTGTCTCTGCAGCATTACTACTAGCGTTTCGTTCAACAATCATGCTCTTATTTTCTTCATCTGCGGGTTAGCAACCACTGTTTCTTCTTGTTGCCCTTGCTGACAACGTGTTACCCCACTAGTCTCTCGATGCTCCTAGTAACATTTTCAAATTTCTCCTGCTGAGACATTTTTGGGTATAAGTTCAATCTGGAGAATAATGTGGGAATAGTGTTTTAGCCTCTGGAATTCTAGTCCACAATAACACTTGTGCATTTGTGTAATTTAGACCCACAGTTGGCCAAAATCATGCTCTGATACCACTCTAATATTCCTAATGGAAATTTACAATGATAAACAAAGCAAACATAGCCAAAAACACAAAGAAAATTATTCAAACATTAGAACACCATTGAGCCATTTTATTATAATAAGAAGAGAGTACAATGAGGTATTAGGAAGAGTGCACCTGGGCTTGCTCAAGGCAAGCTAGCTAAGCCCAAATGAACAATAAGAAGTCCCTCTCAAACCTGGTGCTGCTCTCTCTTAGCTCTGCGCTGAAACTACCCAGAAATACGCTGCTAGTTGTCAAGAACTACTGCTAGGGCCTCCTTCAGTGCTCAGAAAGTTCCGGGAAATTAACCCTGTACTCTCCACCAATAACCCATAAAAATCCACAAAGGAATTGGCCAAATGTTGACCTCAGAATTTCGGCCCAAATTTCCCCTAGATCCTCTAGCTGCTGGCTGAATTGGGACTCCTGTTTGACCCCTCAAATCTGCCCAGAAAATTTTGCCAAATTGTTTCTTAGGTCCTTGTCAAAAACCCATAAAGGGTTTGTCTTAGTTTTGACACTCCAAAATTGACCCCAGATGCTTGGCCCCCCTCCACAAGCAGAAGATGTAACCTGCAACAGATTTTATGTTTGCTGCTCCTCCAAAGTGCTGAAAAAATACCCAAGATAGTTGCAATCTCCAACAAAGTACCTTCCCGGACTCTGCCTCAAGCCTCAACCCTAAAATCACTTCACTCCTCAACCTCCTAGCGTGCCTCCTCCAAGAATTGTGCAATCCCTACGCTGTTGTTGCTGAGCCTCTTCACAAGCTTGCACTCCCTACTGCTGGAACAATAAAAAAATGATGGAACTCCCTCCTTGGGTTGGCACTCAGAGTCTACTCAAGCAAGAGTTGAGATCTCCGCTCGGAGACACTCGCGTGCTAAACAACACTTGCAAACTTGGCTTCAACTCAAGCGTGCTATGTCAAAGACAATTTTCTCAAAGATGAATGAATGACCAAAATGAGTGCCTCTTGCTCTATTTATCAAAGAGCCTCCAAGATGCCCATGTGGCCCCAACTCGACTTTCCCCACCAACTTCGCTCCAATGAAAGCATCTTCAACATTTGGGCTTTTATTCTCCATGGGGTGGCCCCCACGCTCCACTAGAGCTGCAATATTTCCCTTACTTCCTAATGTTTGGGCCCCTACTTAATCCCAAAATTCATGTGGGACCTCTGAACCCACGTCTCTTAAGTGCAAACATGAAATAAGACAAAATTGGGCAAGATTGATATTTCTCATAGCAATATTGCTAAGTGGGAATATCACAAGGATGGATTGGATGGGCTGCAGCATGGTTTGGTTGGTGTCATTGGTTACTAACTTACTCATGAGAGTGACTCTGACTCAGATAGTGACACTCCCATTGATGGTCTTAATGACTTCATGCAGCAGATGGATGTAGAGGACCAATCAATGTGGTTGACTCCTTGATGCTCATTTTATTTTTAGTGTTCATTGTCCATTGTTAATTTTCAGTTTTAACTTTTCAGTCTTTACTCTAGATATTGATGACCTTAGATTGTGTCTGAGTCATCATTCTTTGCTATTTTTGAGTAATTTCAATTTACTATTTCAAACTTCAATATCTACTATTTTGCTTAGTACTATTTAGAATGATGAATGGTGGATCTGAATCAATGTATTTCATTTTTGAATCTGAATCTGGATTGTGTTTAAGTCATTTACAAATTTAAATTTAGTATTTACATTGCACAGTGACTAATTTGCATGTGATGAATTTGTATAATCCAAATTTAGATCACACGTAGGCCCTTTGATGCCATCCTTTTACCATCAGCCCTTTAACACTGAAATAATGTATATGGTGCCACGAAGTTTACCCCACTTAAATTAAATTGCGAAGTCTCTCAGCGCAGAAGGTTTTTGCTTCAATATATGTTGTAATAATTTCCATCAGACATTCCCCATTCATGCATAGTTCTTGGAATCTCCTACCCTTTATCTTAAAAGTGGGGTATAGATGAGGCCATCTGATGGTATCAAAATGTGGGTGGGGGTGGGCGGCGGTGGAGGAGGAGGGGTGGGCAAAAGCTGTTTGTGAATATAGCAAGCTGTGCTCATAGGGTTCCAAAATTTATCAAAAGGATTCCACTCATGCAAGGATGAATTTTACGCACATCAGAATTAATGCTCCAGTGTAGTGGATCAATTTGTAAGTCAAGTTCATTTATGCTGCTGTATTGGCGCTAAACTTTATTACACATAGCTTTCCATTTGGGATCTCTCAGATTATGCAGTAGAGAAGCATTGAAATTGGATGCATGCTCGGAGACTTGTATGAACTCGGTGCTTATTCTGGTTATTGGCTAACTCAAGATGTTCGATGAAGTATGGGACTTGAATTGAATTTGAGGCCGTGATAGTGGAGACATGGATTATGGAAATGGACAACTATTCACAGTGATTGCCTCGTTAGGTTAAGCCAATGAAAGTTTGCTTGATCATTTTTCCACTAACCGTGCTGGCTTTCTAGATGGTGGATGGGTTGTGTCCAGGATGATGTTAGCAACATTGTCTCTTCTGCTGAATGGGGCATGTATCTGGATGCAAGAGTTAAAATAATGGTCAAGTGCCTTGATTTTAGTTGGTTTGTATTGACGAAGATATAGATACCCTTAAAAAGGAGGCTTCACCTGCTATACACAGTTCATATTCCAAACCCTCACAAGGTGGCCATAACTGTAGATGCACAAGGGAATGTTGCAGACTGCATGGCAGTCTCAACACGTGTACTTTTGAATGGGTTGAACTTGTTGCTTGTAAACTTTATCTATGGTTTTGTCTCTGGCTAGTCGAATCTGATCTGGCTAGTAGTGCATTGGCTTGTTTTGCGGCTATATGTGGATCGATTGTTAGTGCTGCTTGTGAAACAGTGTTTGGTATCCAGCCTTCTTTATATCAAATTTATGTGCACTGCTTGCATTATCTATATGAATAAAATAAAAGTTGTGCGAAGCAATGCTACTTTTATCGTTATCGGCAATTTATCGCTGGGGTCCAAAATTTTAATTATTGGCAATATCAGGAAAATTGTCAAAATTATCGGAAAACTTTAAAAAATACAAAAATATTAATTTTTTTTCTCAATGTTTTAACTTCTTAAACAATATCAACATCAAGCAAACATATTGCTACATAAATATGAAAATAATATCGATATATAATATGTATAAGATGTCAAGCGATACATCAGAGATCGATATTGAAATATGATGTTTGTCTCGAATCATAAGACCTAATATAATGATACAAAAATCATATCAAAACAAAAAAAGTTGCACCTCAGGAGATGAATCATGGCAATGAAAACAACGGATTTCCCCTTGTTTGCTTGATGGAAAATGGTCACAACATCTTCAACTGGATCAAAAGATTGGTCAACCAAAAAATACTTAAAATATTCAAATTTTGTAAAGAACATGTAATTTATGTGCATCCATATGAATCCAAATTATTATACAAAAATATGCAAAATTTCTCATGGATATAACAAGAGTGCATATAACCAAAATGTTGGGAATCACAATTGCCGTTACACCAAAACCCGTGGTGTTAGTCAACGATCGCATCGCCAGAGATAAGGATCCACGAGAAGTGGTTAGTCCATGTCACGAAACACATGGGGAGCGTTGGTTTATCCAATGTCCAACAATCTCTCCCCACCCAAAAAAAAGTGAGCCGGGTGTGTGTTGAACTCGTGACCTATGCTCTGATACCACTTGTTAAGAATCATGATTGCCATTACACCAAAACCCGCAGGTGTTAGTCAACGATCGCATCGCCAGAGATAAGGATCCAGAAGAGGCGGTTAGTCCATGTCACGAAACACACGGGGAGCGTTGGTTTATCCAATGTCCAACGCAAAATATCATTGAGTGCAAGGCATATCTAAATAAAAAAAAAGATCAATAGAGACACTCTAAATGGCCTCTGATATCCAAAGAAAATCATGCTACAACAAATAGCTACATAACATCAAAATCATTGCCTAAATTGAGATCCTCTTCATCAAGATCACCCGCTAAGCATTAAAATAAGATAGAAAAAGCCTAACATCCTAATCAATGATTTTGCTTGAATAATTGAGCGAAGTGTACATTTTTACTAGGGTCATGAATAATTGAGCAAGTGTACATTTTTACTAGGGTCATGAAGGAGAAGCTTGACAGTCAATTCCACTAACATTGAGGTAAATAGAGGGCTTGGTGATCTTGATTAAATGTTAGCTCCATACCCTCGTATATCACAAAATGTAGTAGAAACATTGCAATCCCGCCAATCGTGAAATATTAAAAACTGTGAAGTATGCTGGATTTTGAGTGGGATCTAAAATTCTACTTTCTCGATATAAAATCCAATGAGGTTGGAACCACCCTCAAACATCCTAAGTTAATTACTGGTAATGTTAAAAAGTGGCATTTTCCTTTATCTTTCTTTTCATCCTTTTACTTTAAGAATTTAATATTATCATTAACTACTAGGTTATGTATCTCATGAGATGAATTATGGGAAATGAAAACAATTTACCCTTGTTTGCTTGATGGAAATAGTTATAATATCCTCACAGTTCAATCCCCTAACTCATTTTTAAAAATTAGGGTCAAAATAAAAAATAATTGTTAATAAGTTGAAATTGACGGAGGCAGGGCGATAATTTTAAAGTTATCGTGATAATTACCTAAATTACTAGCCCCAGGAGTTAGCTCAACCGGTCAAAGCAGTGCCTCGCCATATGGGAGGTCACAGGGTTGAATCTATCCGAAAATTCTTGGGGTCAGGTCAGTACATAGGCTGCGGGGATGTGATCCCCTTCGGGGTCGATCTGCCCAGATTTACTGTGGACGTAGCGGCTACCCAATGACCAAGAGTGCCCGTGAACCACCGGGAAAAAAAAAATTACCTAAATTTCAGCGATAATTTCAAAAGGGAAAATTATCGCAATAATTACTGTCGATATTATTGCCGAGGTTGGTTTTGGTGATATTATCGCAATAATTCCGATAGTATTGCGATAAGTGCAACATTGGTGCCAAGTAATGTGACAAGTTAGAAGAGTAAGGGAATCTTTAAAACAGAGAGCAATAATTTTAGAGAATATTGTTTTTCGTCACCTGATTCTCATCTTATGAGCATTGTTGAAGTTCCTGATATGATTGGTCTTAAAAAATTTCATGTTCGGAAAATTCATACCATGGCTTATAGTTTTGTTTACTCGAGAATTGTATGAAGAGGTGTCTCCAATACGAATTTTCTGTTTGAAAAGTAATGTCTCTAAAAACTTAAAAAAGTAAATATTTAATGGTGGTTGAAGTTAATGTAAAAACTGCTCAAGCTAGTTTCTGTTTTGTTGTGCAGGGAGCATTAGAGCTTGCAGGAACTATGCTCTTAAGTATGACGAAGCAAAGTTCGAGCAATATAAGCTCATGAGAGGAGATGAACTATCCGAGGCCATATTTACACTTGTACATAATTGTTTTGAAGAACTCAAAGTTTTGGAAGGGTAGAGCTGGGTGTTCAACAGTTTAAATACCCTTGGAAATTAGAAATTCATCAGGTTATTAGATTGTTTATTTAAATAGCTGGTTTAGTATTTAGCGTCGAAAAATTTCTAGGATGCAGTCAAAACTTATCTCCTTTAACTCTTATAAGATTTTTGGTCAAGGTTAAAAACATGGTTAGATTGTAGACTTTTCAGGTTTAACATGGGTTTTTGAGTTGGGCTAATCTGAAACTCAATAGTATAAACCATTCTGCTTGTTTTGTATCTTCTCTCATGCATATGTATTACTTGAATGATTTGCATGGGCAAATAAGTTCTTTCTTTTATATTGTAGATTAATTTTATGGGTCGTTACCAATATTTGTATTTTCGAAAGTAATAGTGGGGCTGAATCCTTGAAAGCATTTGTTAACGAATCCTTCATATTCCTTGGAAGCTTTGTGTTTGAATGAGTCTAAGATTATTGATCTAACAATGGTCAACAATGGTTACAAGGGATGAATTTCTTTAAAGTATGACATAATTATAGTTTCATCTAGAATGAATTTTATGGAGGTATCATATAGAATCAATGCCAACTTTATGGAGTTTGTTTGGTACCGTATATGAACAATGCTAAGTTTACACCAATCTATGCATTTCACTGGGGTCAAGAATACGATTTGTTTACTCATTTTGCACAAAGAGAGAATCAATCATGATTACCTGAAAACTCGAAAGTTTAGAAGGTTCTGCGTAAATTTTGTTTGTTGGACCACACGCTACATTTTTGGAATCGTGTGATACTTTTGATACTTCTGGTTTTAATAGAAATAATATTCACAGAAAATAATTGTTAACATATTTGAATGATGTGTTTGTTTTCAGATTTAAAAAATATTCTAAAGCAGGTAAAGTTAACAATAATGTTATAAACGGTGGATAGTACTACCACCCACCCATCAGGTTGAGAAGAAACAAAATAAAATAAATTTTACAAAGAAATATTGGATGATAATCACATGCATCAAATGATTTTGAAATTTTGGATGATTTCATTTTGCGTTAGACCCAAGAAAGATGGTAAAAATCTATTAGTTTATTTTGATCAATTTAAATGGAGAAATTTTCTGAAGTAGCTACCTGCGATGGTTTTGTTTGAGCTGGCTACATTTGATAACCTTGTTGCTATTAACCAAAGCGTCTTGGCCTTGTGTAAAGAAGCTAAGATGGAATTGATTTCCAAATGGGGTTGAAGCCCATTGCCCCACCGTATGCGGAATACTCACTTCATACTAGTCATACATATATCTCCACATATCCTTGTTTTCTCCACATATCCTTGTTTATAGTTTTTGTTGTGTTTTATCCATGCATGGACTTAATTGATATAGATTTTCGCATTACAAACAAGTTATGCCAATCTCCACCTTAAGACAATGACAAGGATCCTTACACACTCTGTTTGGGGTTTATGTTGAGTTATTATCTATCCATGGACGACCCTCTTGCTATGGATTTTTGCATCACAAAGAAGCTATGCTAGTCCCTACCGTACGACATCAACAAGGATTCCTACACACTTGCATGGTGAATTTACAATCATTGAATTCTCTCCCTTATGATTCAAATTGATGACTAGGGGTACCTAGCCAAACCTTGAGGCCTTGATTAGTTTAAGGTCATTAAAAGGTTTCCATGGTCTTTTTCTAGGTCTCATGTTCTAGGTGATCACTTGTTGTTAGATTCCCATTTCGGTCAATCTTTAACCTACTTAGGCATTGTAGCCCCCATCGTGCACCTAGATATTGCCCAAGTTTGTTTAAAATTCACTTTTTGGACCCTGGGTGTCCCTTATGTTTTGAATGTATGCTCCAATTATGAGTCAAATTTGGTTCAATTTGATGCTCCATTTTTGATCTCTTTTCACACCCTAAGCAACGTGAGTGATTTTTTTCTTATCACGTATGTCCTATTTGTTTACATGAGTTGTATAACCTTGGTTGACTTTGATGCATGTATACCTTGGTCAACTTTGATGCCCCATTTTCTCTCTTTTCATGGCTTAGGCAATATGAAGGTTTTTGTTCTTATTGCATTTGTTTTTTGTGTTAAGTGTATTTTCTTTGTTGTTCAAAGGAATTGTTTCAAGCTTAACCCACACAATTGGCATCTTTTTCCCATGGTTAAGTCAACCCTTGTGGTTTGACGGTTACAAGGGCAATTTCATACCCATATGTATGAATCATGTTGGTGTCACACTAATGGATAAATGTGTATGGTGGGTCGCTTCTCTTCATTTGGTCTATTTCAACTATTTGAACTTGCTCTTGAAACTCGTATTAATGCATTTTGTAGATTAGTGTATATAACTCACATTCTTATTGATCTCCATTGACTTTTCATTGTTTCCATCCTTCTTGGAAAATATTGTCCTATAGTTGTTGTCCACAATATTCACTTGGTGGTTTGGGTCTTCTCTTAAACTTTTAGGCTTATAGGTTGTTACGTGATGTTTTGGAGCATCCTTATTTCCCCACTTTATTTGGGATTTTCCTTTCACTTCAAAGTGTTTCTTTTAGCAATCAACTTGTGAGGTAGGATGCTTTCTTGCATTGAGGGCACTCAAGCATCATCTCTATCTTTCTTTCTTTTATGGTTGGTAGTGTAGTTTTCTTGTGCATAGCTTGCTGTTTTTTATTTTCTTCTGCTTAAATGTGTTCGGGGATGGGGGAGCAAGATTTCGAAAATTGATTGATTTTGCAAGAGGAATGCACCTTGTTTATTTTCATCTGCAAGATTCCAAGAGCATTATTAGGTTAGGACACATAGTGAAGGAATTTTCCCACCATTTTTTCCATTTCAGCTACCTGAAAACCAAAGAGAAAAATGGGAAATAAACTCTAATGCTTGTTCCTATGTGTATTGAGTTTCAAGGGGAAGATAAAGGTTCCAATTGGGTTTTGCATCTCTACTTGTAGTGTTACTTTCCAATTGCATAACTGAAGTATATAACCAAAAGTAAAAGGGTGAATTAACTTAGTTTCTTTTAGTCGGTATATGTTCTAGGGGCTTTGTTTTACTTGGTTATATTCTATGGGTGATCTCAAGCATTTATTTTTTTGTTTTTTTATTTTTTATTTTTATTTTTTATTTTTTTTGTATGACAATATGTAATATACCTAAAGCATATTACACATATATAATAATGTATAAACAATTTTGTACTAATTAGCCATATAGATCATTATTATATATTTGATTATATTGTAAACAATGATAGTCATAACTTTTCCCAAAGAATGACTTATCAAACCTTATGTGTATTTATGTGTTTGTTGCACTCAATCAATATACCCATATATAATAATGTATCAATAATTTTGTACTAATTAGTCATAATGATCATTATTATATATCGATTATAAACAATGATGGTCATAACTTTTCCCAAAGGACATGGCTTATCAAACCTTGTGTGTATTTGTACATATTTGTTGCACACACATATATAAACACAAACACACACACACACACTTCATGATAGGATTGTTTCATGCATTCATGATGCTCTCATGAAGTAAACCACTAGGTTCATTGTAACACTCGTAGCCACCCATTGGGATACGTTACTACCTTTGCAATTTTAAAGTCCATCAAGTTCATACAATCTCTGATACCATGATAAATTATATTCACTAGAACCCAACATCAATCAAAATATAAATTAACTGCTTTGTAACTTTGTTTGGTCACCATGCCATGCATAATTTTGTCATTCAGGTACCATTGCTACCTTAGATCTATGTTCTCTCTCTCTCTCACACACACACACACACAACCTATTAAGCATGCAAGATTACACATGCTTCATAGCTAACATATAAACATAGAAATATCACATCAAAAGCATATAAAACATAATAAAAAATACTTATCTTTTAAACAAAATAGTAAGGGGCTATAAACCTCATATGTTCCACCCAACTATAAGTATCACTATGTAGTGTCCCATTTTTCCTAAAACAATTTTGTGACACCTAATGAGGGTGATATTTTTATGGATTATGTATGACAGAGGTTATGGACTTGGATCGATGACTTGATTGGGGAATGTTATTGTAAATATTTTTTATGAATAAAATATTCATAAAAATATTAAATACATAAATATTAATAATTAATTAAATAACTAGTTAAGTAATTATTAAACATTATTATGTATGCAGAGGTAAATAGTAAAAAAGACATGACTATTCACTTTTCGTGGCCAGTCACTGCCTATATAGGCAAACTGCCACGAAGGTATTGTACACCATTCCATTTATCAATAATAAAAATATTACTTATTACACATACAACACACAACGACATACTTTATATCTCTATGTTTAGGTTTTCTCCTTTAACAGTGGTACCAGAGCATACTGTTGAAGTATATGAACTTCGTTTGTTACATTGGTATCAGAGCATACTGTTGAAATATATGAACCTTGTTTGTTACAATATTACATATATAGTTATATTTTTTCTTATGTGTCATTATATGACTAATTATATGTATCAGATCAACTTTGATGTATATCTCTTTTTGTTTTCCATCTAGTTTATGACATGAATGTGACATATGAATGAAAGCTACTGTGTGAAATAGTTAACTGACTGTAATCTTGTCTATGATACATGATTTACATGATTATGTATATTTGACAGGAAAATTAGTTATTTGCTAAGAAGGGTGCTGGAATCAAGAGTAACCATGGAGGTCACACACACATTTGAGTAAAACAACAATAAGTTTTTTTTTATTTGCTAGGTATTGTGAGTCTTGAGATGACCGACATGCCTAACCCGTGGCTTGAGTAGCCATGACCTAGAGGCATCTAAGTTGTCAAAATCACCTAGGGAATTATTATAAAAATTGAATCCTCCTTTCACACATTCAATACGTTGGTATATTACATGTTTAGATATCATGCTATCAAATCTGTAGTGTTGGAAATATTGAGGGGTGGGAGGGGGTGTGAACCAATATTTCATAAATTTCAACAATTAAAGTATCAAAACGATTAGCCAATAATATCACATCAAATAAACACAAGATTATATATGTAGAATGTTTTAATATTACAAAGGAAACTACACCTTTTTGTTTACTAGCTACAACTAGAAGGGCTATCAATATAGGTGGACATGCATCCAGATTTACTGACTTTTTGCAATCGTGTCATCATTATATCAAAAGCCCATTCTCCCTTTGACATTAATGACAAATTCTTTCAACAATTGCTCCCTTTGTCACTGATGTCAACACTCATGCTCCACCTATCTTCATGTTTCACTTCCTTCGTCTCCATTTTGCACTTCCTTTTCTCTCCCCCTTTGGCATCAATGACAAAGGGTGACTCATGTCTTTAGGTTGCTCCCCCTGATCATATGGCACTCAACATGACTTTTGTCTTCTTATCCTTTCCTTCTTTGTCATTTTTATGACTCTTTTGCTTGGCTAAGTTTTTTTTTGCTATGTTTGGTCTAGAATGTATATGTTGTTTGGTCTTCTTGTGGCTGTTGCAATCAATATTCTTGAGTTATCTTCTTTGATTTCACACTTTCAAGAGTCAAATGAGAGATTGTACAATGAGAGATTGTACCCTTGATCACACATCTTGGCAACACTAAGAAGATTGTGCTTCAAATCCTTAACTAGCAAAACTTTTTGTGCTTTCATATGTTCACTTCCAAGACTTGCCACACCTTTTCCAAGTATCTTGACAAAATAATTATCTCCAAATGCAACACTACCACTCTTTTCTTTTAAGCTGACAAATTTGTTTCGATCTCCAACTATATGTGTTGAGCATCCACTATCTATGGACCATTCATCTTCTGTATCTTCAACGATCAATGTTAAGTTGCAATCTTCCTTATTTTTCCTTTCCCATTTCATACCTGGCTTTTCTCTCTTTATGATTGGAGCATTTTCAAGCTTGCAATCCTATGCCTTGTGACCAAGATTATTACATTTGTAGCACAAAATATTCTGATTCATTAGTGGTTCAAATGGATTGTAGTTTCTATGGGTAGATCCATGAACATTTCTTGATCTGTTCCTTCCATACTCATTTATGCTTGCATAATTGTATCTTGTATTGATTTTACAATGGATTGCTTTATGCCCAAAATTTCCCCAGGAATAACAATGACCAAGAAAAATATTTTCATACTTGGGAGAGCAGGATGCTATTCTAAAGTTGTTATGTCTTGAAGGTGGTTCAATCCATTGTTGATCTTGGATGTTCTTAGGAACATGAGCAAAAATTCTAGAAGTAACGACATTTATGAATTCCCCTTTAATTTCCTCTTTCAAAGGCTTGGAGCTTGTGCCTTCTTTGCTTGAAGATGTGCCTTCATAACCAAGACCTTTTTATCACCTGGAAATCTTTGACAACTAATAATATTATCCAACACTAGTGAGCTATTCAGGTTCTTGTTAAGTTTATCAAATTCAACATTCAATGTTACAACTTCCTCGTCAAACTTCTTACACTCTTCTTCATTCTTCTTCATTTGGATCTTCATCACTTTCTCAATTCTTTTTGCTTCTTCAAGATGAACTTTTGAACGAACAATTTCCTCATCACGCTTTTCAAGAAACTTTCTCAATTATCAGTTTTTATTTCTAAACAAGGCGTTTTCCTTTTCACTACAACTTTTCTTGAAAGTCTTCATCCTCATGTTCAGTGTTTGAATCTTTTTTGAGTCCCCATATGAGAATCTATTGGTTCTTCATCATCTGAATCATTGACATTTTCATCATCATGGTCATTATCTTGATTTTATTGAGTTATGAAGAGAACTCTTACATCAGGTTCTTCTATATCACTTTCTTTTGAAGAGCTACTGTTCTCTTTAGAATAAATATTTTTCTTATGAAAACTTTTCTTTTCCTTAAAAATACATCTCTTAGCATAATGTGTTAGTTTTTGCAACATCGAATGTGTTTTAGCGTCGAAATTTGGTGGAGAAACTAGAATGCATGAGATATCTGTAACGACCCAGTTAAAACAGTGAAATGACTAAAGTACAACTATATATATATCAAGCACATTTTTTTTTTCTTTTTACACAGCAATTACAATCGGAAAACAACACATTGAGATTTCAAATCAATCAACACACACATCGCTGATGCTCATTCCAGGAACATAACGCCACATTTATATACTTTTAATCTAAGATAAAGTAATAACAAAATACACATGTACCGTACACCGGAGAGGCGAGACTCCGCTGGCTCTGTTGTCGCTGGTATTTCCTCGTTGCCGGTCACTTCTGCGAGTGTATGATGACGCGCTTGATCCGAATCAAGACCCACCGGTTTACCTCCCATCCTACTCCTTGGGTACTCTTCTTCCCCGCGGACCCCCGAGCTGCAATGGGGTTGTACAATGGAGAAAGAATCTAGCTGGCAGAGGAGAGCAACCTTAGCTCAAGAGTCCCCTCTCTAAAACCCTCTACCTCACCAAACTCACTATAGCTTCGTAGTCACTGTTTTCACAACATATCATCCATCCAACAATAGGGTTCCAAAAGTCCCTTCTACCATGGCTTGCCCCTTCTTTTATAAGATTTCTCATAGATGACACTTGGCATGTCATGCAATATTATAATATTTTTTTCTTTTTAATAGCTTGATTATTCACCCACCCATGTGTCATTCTCTCATCAAGGGTCACCCAACCATTATTTACTTAACTTTTTATTTAAGACTAATATTTTCCTCACCTCACAAGATTCCTATTTCTTCTCCTAGTTGTCTCTTTATTCCCCCCTTTTATTTCTTAAATTATGTTTATTACTTGGAGTCAATTAATGAGTCAAGATTTTGTCCCCAATCTACTTCCTACATTAACTCAGGTTATCTCTTAGAGGGATATTCTTATGTTGGTTGATGCCACATGGAGCTTCTATACATTTCTCTAAATTTAATTTATTTTCTAATTTTAATTCATCTTCCTCTTTTCTTAATTAAGTTTAATTGGTTTAGGATTAATATTTATCCTTACAATATGTTTGTCTTCCCCTTTTTTTTTTCTAATTAAACCACCTAATCTACCTAGCATTTTCCAACATGGGGAGGGTAGAATTTTTTAAGGTACTCTATTTATTTCTTCCTATGATCCTTCTTATTCCAAGCTTTATTTTTGTTTTAATTTCCTTGGTTTCTAATCATCATTTTCCCTTGGTGTAACTCCCTAGCTTTCATTCCTTACTTATATTTATTTATTATCATTTATTTTTAATGATTCCAAGGGTGCCAAGTTTGGTTGTGCCCTTCAAGAACTTCCCCTGAAATTCCAAGGGTGCCACACCTAACAGTTTAATTGTGATGCCAAGGGTGCCAAGTTGGTCGTGCCCTTCAAGAATTTCCCCTGAAATTCCAAGGGTGCCACACCACTTGCCCTTCAAGCATCCAGTGACTACGAGGGAAAAATATCGTGCAACGTCATAGAC